>JAKLLW010000540.1:0-30348 GCA_022814695.1 Neocatenulostroma microsporum
TTCCCCATGACTGCCAGACCAGAGGCTTTCAGCTCTCATATGGTACACTCTGTGTTGTGTCCACGCAAGGACAGGGCTTCGTTTGGGACATGACACAGCGGCCGCCGCAGCTCACTAGACGTCTCGATATTGAAGAAGATGCTGTCGGCCATCTGGACCAGGACGCGAACGTCGTGATGTACTCTATGGGCTCAAGAGGGTATCATGTATACGACAAGGCTTCTGGTGAGCTTATGGGAACTCTGCAGCCGTCTTACTGCAAAGATGAACACCGCTACCACATCAAAGAACCAAGTCCCGCTACAGCACGTTCAAGCTCTGCCCGTCACGGCCCTACCTCAAGGATTTTCCCTCCCGAAAGATCTCGGAAGGACAGGATGGTGCCGCTCAAACTCGAGCCAGGCCCGCTGCCAACGCCAAGTGATCCTGACCAAATCTGGCATGGTGAAGACGAATGGGGCGCTGGGATGATAAGCGGAGATGTAGTGGCTGGCTTTTCTCGCGCTGGCCGCGTCTTCGTCTGCTCGAACTGGCGGCAAGCTCTCAAGAGTCAGAAGAGCCTGGACGATTGCAGTTCTGTCATCGAGTGTGAGTCAGATGGCTCGAGCTTCGACTTGGGAGGTTGGCTGTCGATGAAGGATCACCGCATCATGTTCGAGATCAAGAACCGCATCTATATCGTGGCACTGGATAAGAACAACAAGATCCCCTCGAATCTTCAGAACCCACAGCGTGCTTCGTACTCCCTACTCACGAGCTCAGCGCCCCAGCTAGCTGTGCCCGTAAGCTTCATGGCCCTATACGACGACTGTATCATGACGACATATACCACGCTCGGATGGCGGCAACCTCGTGCCACTGCAGAAGGAATCCAGCAACTACTTCAGCACGAGGGACCGTCGCGCATCTTCCCGACCAAGTTAATTCGTGTTGTCAGCCTGGCGCCGGACCTCGAGGAGTTGGACGGGGAGCCTCCTGCGACGGCGAGTAACATTGACCACTCTCAAACCGAGCTTATGTCGCTCATCAGCATGCTAGGCGATGAGCTCGATGACGAAGACGATGAGCTGGGCATGATGGATGCAGACTTCAACTGAATTTAGGAGGAGCTGTTGGGAAGGGTGGCAACCTCGGCGTGTCAAAAGTTGTACCTCAAGGAGAGATATTACCGAATCCAAGAGACAGGAGACTTGGCCGGTCTACTTCAGAGCTTTGCATTGATTGCGCCAACTCAATGAAAGCTCATGGTGAAATCCTCCGCACCGTATCTCTAGCTACCATTGGCCTTGCTTTTCGCTTCGTTACTAAGAGTCTCGGAGGCCGATGCCTCCATGTCGTCGACCATGCCTTCAATGACATCGGTGACGTCCGTGTTGAATGGGAATGCTAGGTACAGCAGATAGTACGTAATCATGGTCAGCACCAGTCCATCCAGCCACGATAATGTATAGAATTCCAGTGCGCCTCTTGTGACGCTAAGAGTCTCGTTTATCGAATGCGCCAGGCCAGGCAACAAAGGCGCAATACCAGTAAGCAGAGCAACAATGGCTCGCCAATTGACGCCGCCGGTATACCAGTACAGCGCTGACCCGGGCCGGTAGAGACTGCGAACATTGAAGCCCTTGCCTGCATAGCCGTCAGCGCACGTCTCGAATAAGCGATTGTAGCCAAAAGCCTCGTACCTCTGCGTACGAGCCAGTAGTCGCTCATCAGAAGTCCGATCAAAGGTCCAAGGAAGACTGTATAGCCGTTCAAGAAAGCCAGAAAGCGCTGAGCGCGCGCCTGAATAAGCCATGGACAGATGGCGAAGCCGAGAACGGCGCAGATGATCTGGCCGCGGCGGATGTTGATCACTCTGCACATTGTCAATCTTCGGTCGTCATTCATTGCTGAGTTTGCTAGTGATATTCGCAGAAGGTTCGCAGGAGAAGTTTGCACTTACTTCGGGAACAACCCCATGAGGTCATTTGCGAATGGCACTGAATTGCCAGCGACATTCGTCAAGATGTTGGCAAAACAAAACAAGAAGCCCGCAAAGAATTTGCCCGCTCTGTTGTCCCAGAGCAGCACGACTTGCAGTGGGTTCCATTCGACCTTTCCGTAGACGACTTGTGCAGATGCGGCCATGACGGTGCCCAACAACTCTGTCAGTGTGATGCACACGGGCAAAAGGAGCTGCATCTGCAAAGCCTTCTGATGGTCGTGCGCGAAGCGAGTAATATCTCCCATGTTTATTGCGAACGTTGCGTTTCCAGATATTGAGGCGGTGATCGTGGTGCAGAAAGCATACCCGACCGTCCAGCCATTGGTGATGTTGTTGGGAAGGCTAAACAGTGGACCGAATCCGTGAGAAGCGGTGAGCGCCCAAGTGAAAAGCACCACCTAAGAAGCGATGGGTAGAAGGGTCAGCGGATGTCTCACACAGTTTGGAGTGCTTTCGAATGTCTGAAACGGCCTCCCGAGGGTCCTACCCATCCAATACGTACCCCAAAGAAAGGCATTATGATGACCTTGACAGTGAACATCCAGCGTAGAGCGTTGATCGACAGAAACAGGAACGGAAACTGTGCGATCCAGAATATGGCGAAGCAGAGTAGATCCGGGGCGGTGATCGAAGCGTTAGCCGGCAATGCGTTCTCGTGCCAATGCTTGAAGCTTGGCCAGATGGCCTCGACCATGCAGCGGACAGCGTTGCCTCCGACAGAGCTCTGCACGCCCATCCATATGACACAGACTACACCTCTGATGACGCAGCCCACAGAGGCCCCTCTCATGCCGAAGCTGGCACGGGCGACGACGGGAAAGTTAAGCCCGAACTTGCTTCCAATGTAACCGGAGCTGCATGTCGGTATTGTCACCAGCAAATTCCCGATGAGACAGGAAACAATTGCAAGGCCAGGGTTCAGACCCAGTGCCACTGCGCTTGACGGCGTCTCCAACTGGGCAACATTAAAACCCTCGGCGATCCAGAACCCTCCCACATGATACCATTCCCATTTCTTGTTGTCTTGCCGTACGGGATCGAGGTCTTTGTTGCTCCATCGGGAAGATTCGCCTTCTGCCGTGAAGGATCCGGGCTCCGGGTGCAGAACGATACGTTGACGGAGGGAAGTAAGTCTCTCCATGAGTGGTTGATCTGAGCCGTCAATTGGGATGCATAGGCGGCAATGGTGCAACACATATCCTCAAGATCATATGACGATTAGAAGGCGCCAAGTAGTGACCTACCCACACAGTCGGATGCCTATCTCTGTAGGTCTGCCTATCATGCAGGCCACCCATCCTTCCGGCCTACAACTACCGGCCGAGCGGCGGATCAGTGCAGGTACATTGCCGCTTGTCGTCGCTTTAGCTCAGCTGCTTGACACACCTGAATGTCTCGTTGATAAGATCTGCGCCTGATGGCATCGTAGACATGCTGAAGGATTGCCGTGTGGGATGTTTCGACTTGTAAATTACAAGACTGGCGGTGGAGCACATCCGCCGCCTCGTACTCAAAGACCGTCGAGGTCGATCTTGTCTCGCACACGATAAGTGTGACCTGCTCAAGATCTGTGATGGGTGGCGCGAGACCGAGCGCGGTGAGAGACTGAAGCCTACGTAGATTGCTGCACTTCAGAAGGATTGCACGCATTTGGGACCCGGTCTCCCTTGAACGTGCATCGTTCCCGGGGTCAAGCGATGTTGCATTGGAGCCCTGCCCGAGAGGTGATAAATCGCACTGATGATCGTACAGGACGAGAGCAAGGAGAGGAGAAAACGAAGAAGATCGTGAAGATTTTGAGTTCGATGCCGCCAAGAACCCCGGAGATAACCCGCCGAGCCCTGCCACTTCACCGAGCATGACTGCGTTTGCTCGACGTTTGACAAACCATACCTCGACGACAAATTCGACCCGCTCGACACAGTCTGCTCAAGCTCGGAGCAAGGACTTTGTAGAGACTGCGAGGATGTCAGCCTCTCTGCCTGGCAGCAGAGACCTGCCGGCATCGCGTTTCGACCTGAACACATACTGGGGCCGAGTGAAGCATTCTGCAGACATATCAGATCCTAGGTGAGACAAGAGCAGCTTGCATGATCAGTGACCTTCGCCCGGCAATGGTGCGTGTGTTTCGATATACACTTACTCACCGGCACCATCTTCGCTACTTCGATGTCATTGCTATTATTTGCAAGGCCGAAGGCTAACTGCTTCCATAGGACACTTCTTACATCGTCCACCGGACTGCAGCATGCCAAGGATGTGCTCACACAGTACAAGCAAGGCAAGATCCAGTCGATGACACCGGAGTTATGGAATGCCAAGAAGATCGTAGACTCCACGCTCCACCCAGGTACGCTGCCCGACAGGAGAGCCTCCGACGAGCTTTGCTAATATCTGGCTTAGACACTGGCGAACCAGTCCTCCTACCCTTCCGGATGTCATGCTTCGTCCTTTCCAACTTGGTCGTCACAGCTGGCATGCTTACACCCAATTTGTCTACCACCGGCACGGTCGCATGGCAATGGGCTAATCAGTCGCTGAACGTTGCCATCAACAGCGCGAACGCGAACAAGAGCACTCCGCTTTCCACTTCCACGCTCGTTCAGTCCTACTTCACGGCAGTAGGTGCGAGCTGCACGGTAGCCGTCGGCTTGAACTCGCTCGTGCCCAGGTTGAAGCGCTTGAGCCCGACTACAAGGGCTACGTTAGGCCGACTTGTGCCTTTCGCCGCTGTGGCGAGTGCAGGGGCTCTGAACGTTTTCCTGATGCGCGGCGAAGAGATCCGACTCGGCATCGACGTCTACCCTTCCGAATCCGAGGAGCAGCGAAAGAAGCGCGAAGAGGCCAACAAGCCGCTAGAGTCACTTGGCAAGTCGAAGAAAGCTGCCACCATGGCAGTAGGTGAGACAGCGCTGTCTCGCGTCCTCAACTCGACACCGATCATGGTGTTGCCACCACTCATCCTTGTACGCCTACAGCAGATGGATTGGCTGAAGCGGAGACCTAGGCTGGTGCTGCCGGTGAATTTGGGCCTGATTTTGACGACGAGCATATTTGCACTCCCACTTGCGCTTGCAGCATTTCCGCAAAGGCAGGCTGTGAGCGCGCAGAGTCTGGAGAAGGAGTTCTGGGACAAGGCTGGGGAGGGTGGCAAGGTGGAGTTCAACAGAGGGATTTAGATCGAAGGGTGCGTGGCACAGCGAAGTATCAGCGGAGCGACTACACGAGATCCCCAAGAATCATATGAAGAATGAGTGATCTCTGGGGGCCGATGAGCATAGACGGCGACAAAGCGAATGCCGAGATGCGTTTTGAGCGAACACACCCACGCTACCTGTGTACCTCCGCCGGCCTACAGGTCATAAGTTGAGAATGTACGTATGTTTGATGTATAGATGCTGACAGAGCCCGATGAAACGCCGCTTTTCTGACTTCACTTCGAATGCCAAGCCGGCGGCCCACATATTCCGTTTGCGCCTAGCCAAATCTGGCCGTTCGCCCACTACAATTGCCGCTCTCAACTTTGTCTTCTCATTGTCTTCATTTTTACAAACACTTCCATTCCAACATCAGCACACGGCACCACACCACATAGTGGCGACTGACTTGCTGGCTGGCCTTGAGCAGGCCGTGCAAGGCTTCGCAGCCGCTACCGGCATCGAAATCCGCGTCCTTCGCACGCTTGCGCAAGATGGCGATGTGCACAAGCCGGCGCTCATCGTCGTCCCGCAGAACTCGCCAGTGGGCAGCTTCGACAACACGGCTTCCCGCACGCCGACAGTCACATGCCCACCGCCCACGCCAACCTCGCAAGCGCCGCGAGCAATTCCACTACCGCAGACGATCTTAGAACGGCGCTTTAGCGAGTTCACTCTTACGTATGTTGCACCCTCCTGCCGAAGCCTTCTCCTCTCCGAGAATCAAGATATATGTCTAAAGCTAACATCCACCTCTACAGTGATCAAGCCTAAAAGCGCATCCTGCCGAGCGGGCAAACCATCGTCCCTCCGCGCATCTCCGTACGGGTGTCGCTCTACGTACCCAGCACTATCGACCTCCAAACCTGGCTCATCGCCGAAGTGAGCCAGTTCCGCACAGTCGACAATAAGAACCGCATCGGCTCGGTGGAAAGCTTCGTCCGCATGACGCAGGAGATCACGACCGAAGAGTGCCGCGGTCGCCTGCGCATCCCACGGCATATGCTTGCGTCGCTGCGCGAGATAATTACGAGCAGGACTGAGGTGTGTGCGTGGTATCGCAACATGGCTCGAGCATTGGCTTCGGCGCCGGGGGCTAGTGTGCAATGGCGGGAGGCTATGGAGGAGAAGTCTAGGCGGCATGAACATTTCAATGGAGTGCTGCGGAGGGTTCTGAGGACCCTGGAGACATACGAGGCGACTGTTTGAGCAGGAGGAGAGGAGCTTCGCTGGATCACTGGCTGTGATTGGAGGATGTTTCTTCGGTCGGGAGGGTGGTGCATGGTGGTTCTTGATTGCTTTCGACCGGAGGATTCTGCTGCGGCTGGCTATTGCGGCTGTAGCGAAATGGTTCGGCATGTGCTCTTACCGCACAGATGCCTCTGTAGTGTGGTCGAAACGCAGCTGCTGCGTCAGTTATAGTTCGACAGAAGGGCACAGCTCATCAACGTTCCAACAGTAGTAGGTGCCAGAGAACATCACTGCCTCAGTCCTGCCAGAGTCCATGGAACTTCAACTTGCATGATGGAAGGAGCGATATGTTTCCACCCATCCGCGGTTGCGAACACTAGCGCTCCATGCGATTTTGTCCACCATCCACCTCTGTTTTCACAACTCAAGCTACTGTACTCAGCAAGTTTCACCCGACATCGTCCTTCGCGCACATACCAACCATGGTCGCCATCAAGCTCATAGCATCGCTGCTAGCCTTCTGCGCGTCTCAAGCGTTAGCTGGAAAGTGCGTATACCTTCTCCATCTCCAGCAGCTGAAGCGCGGTGCCAGATGCGACTTGCGCAGAAGCAAGCCGCCGCAAGCGCATCGCCGCCTAGATGATGCACTTGTTGCTCGCTGCACGACTACACCGCCAGCCTCATCACTCTCCCCAGCCTTGCTCGGTATCGCTCAAGGCGGTCTCGAACACCAAGGCGCCTCAAGGTCTTCTGGAACCTTCTGCTAACCCTCACACCCATCACTTTTAGCCCGAGAATCGAGTTCTGGCGCTTCAACGAAGACCACTGTCCGGAGTCTGGCCTCGTGGCACATGACCGCATCCACAAGAACGAATGCTACGGTACGTTCCACCAGTCGTGCAAACGATCTGCTTCCTGTCTGGGATAACGGACGGTGTTCGACTACAGACTACAGTGGCCAGCCATTCCAATTCTGGATGTTCCAATACCTCCGGTGCGTATACTAACAGGTGGTGCCCTTGAAGGCGGTCTGGGGTGCGACATCTCTAATGCGACACTGCCGAAAGTTTTCGAGACCACTTGCTCACCCCTATACCTTCACTATTAGGATTAGAGACTCGGACAAAATCGAACACAACGGACATTGCGTCGTCACGGTCTACTCGGAGGCGGACTGCCGTGGTTTGGCGATTCCGGTGAACCTTGAGCCGGCGACGTATGTGTATCCACCGAGCAAGAGAAGTCCGAAGCTAACACATGACACCTTAGTCTTGCGACCTGCTATGCCAATGGGCTGACGATGTGGGAGGCACGGAGTGCTAGCTTGTTGTGCAATGACCGGATCGGAGATCCGCATGATGAGTACGATGACTGAGGTAGATGTGTGTGTCGTTTGGGGATACAGAGAGCAGTGATATCTATTGCAACCTTAACTTCACCTCTTCACATAAGTTAAGGTGTCAATGATGTCAATCTGAGTGGCATCGTTCTTGAAGCCTGGCCCTGCGTCGCATACCGTAGAGGATGAGGTATTAGCTCTCATCGAAGACGACTTTATGCGGTTTTGCGTAGCGGGATGTTTGAGCTTATGCTCTATAGCTAAGCGGCGGGAGAAGTCGGCTGGTTCGATCAGTGCGTTGTGAAGCGTGCCAGCTTGGTACATCTCTCTAATAGCGGCGGCGCTCCCACCGTAGATCCTGTAGAGCTTGCGTGGACTTCGCCGGGATTGCTGCTGATGCTGTGCCTTGGTCTTTTCGGCGAACTCATCGTCTAGTATCTGCTGGCATCCATGGAATCGAGGTTGATTGTGACTCTCATGAGGACTGCATCTGGTGTGAAGCCTGCGGTGGAGTTCTGCGTGTTGTTGTCCGAGTGGCACAGTACCGTACCTGTTGAATCTGTCAGTATCCTTCTCTCCGGTAGTTGTGGGACATCAGCGGCAGACCAGAGGACTCACCAGGCTATGGCCGGCATACATAAAGAAGCGGAGATACAAACGCAGTCTCTTGAGCGAGTCATCTCTCGGTCTCATGATATTCTTGTGAATGTGATGGCAGGAGCAGAGTTAAGCAGATCAAAGGAGGTGCGTTCGGGAGTACGCAGGAGCAAATCGGGCTAGGGAGCACGAATTATGGAGAAGAGTCGTCCACATGGGAAAGAGCGTTGCCGCTTTCTGCATCTCGCTCATATCCATACCTTATGCTACTAGCGGCCTGTGCGACAGCCTTATCCCCGCACATTCCCACGGAGAGAACGCTCAGCAATTGAGCCTTCTACCGAGTCCTTCGTCTGCCTGAGCGTGATGGCTGGGAAGGACTCTGGAGACCTGTGGTTTTAGTTATGTTTCGTGTACCGTATCTTACACATCTACACTTCGCACTCGGGTATCTCATTCGTGTGTCTCATATGCTCCTCCAGCTTTCCACTATCTTATCCGTTCACCATCCCTCCCATGACCATAACTAGCCCTCAATGATGCTTATTCTGGTTCACCACCTGCTTGATCTCATCCATACCTCTCTTCGCATCTGGATGAATGTCTCCTGAGCCTGCGGTTCCGCCTGTGACACCTGAGCCTGTGCGGGTTGCTGTACTGGTATTGTCATGGTGGGTCAAGCCACCAGCTGAGTCGGCATGGCTGGTCTGCGAATTGCTGCCGGCGATGCCGCTGCCGAGATTGTCGGCGAAGGAGTTGATGTTTTGGCGGAGGCCTTCGCCCATGTCCTGTAAAGCAGTATATGTCAGCATTGGGGTTCGAGTGGGGTGGTGGGAGGGCGAGGACATACACCGAACGCCTTGAAGACGCCCTTGGTCTCCTCTCCAATCTTTTGGCCTTCTTGGCCTCCCGTGTTTGACATCTTGGTAGGGTCTGAGTTGTTGATAGACTTTGCTGGATATCGAGCTGTCTTCCTCTTGGAGTGTCGGGTGTGAAAAGTCTCCAGGAGGCTGTTCGGAGCATCGCGGATTTTGGCATTGTGATTGCTCACAATGACGTAGCCGCATATCGCGGAATTGCCGCGCTTGTCTGGCATGCACGTGACCTATCTCAGCCTCACCGAATTGTTGGCGTTTGCAGCGCGATGTCATCCCCTGTGATGAGAGCCTCCTTCACGGTTGAGCCGGTATTCGAGTGCTGGAGGCCTGTTCTTATTATCACGGACGGTAATCCGTACCGCCTCCGACGGCCGCCTGACTTCTTGCGCTTTCTCTCTTCCCTTCTTTCTTCCTTCCTAGAAGGTCCGATGCCAGTCGACTCAATTAAAATACCGCACTCATCCTTGCACTTGTCTACAGCTACCTTCACGGCCTCGGGCGACATCGTCTGCACGTCGTCTCCAAGCTGAACCTTCAATTCTTCGGCCAAGTCGAGCGCATCGCGGTAAGCGTTAGCTCCTTTCCCGGCATCCTGGTACCTTTGAAGTAGCATTAGCTTGTAGTTCTCATGAACCTGTGGGAAGCTAAGGGGTGGGGTCAGAGGAAGCGATCTCCGCAGGACGCTCAAGTGTTTGCGCCCTCGGATATAGCAGCAGGCAATGCAGCCTGACAGAGCGATCCGAGACACATTCCCCAGGGTGACAGCCCGCCCAAGCACCATGGTCTGCAGACACGGCCGCCGACTGCTTCTCAGGGACTCCACGTACCTATCCAACCTCCCATTAAGTAGCAGATCCTGCTGTATCGCAACCAGCGCCACACCAAAAAGCCAACTGAGCCCAGCGAATATACAAAGCGGCATCGAAGAGAATCCCCACTGGTACGTCGTAGCCGGCTCGCATAGGGTGTTGTTTGCGATTCATGTCCAGTGCATTGCTATCGTTCCATCAAAAGCGTAGAAAGTCGTGGGTCCCTCATAGGGTTCGTATTCAGGTGCCATATATGAGGGGGGCAAGCCGTCAACTTCCAGCTCATATAAGTCCAGCTCATAGTTCGTGCTCTACAATTGGAGAATGTGGGAATTAGCAAATGTCTCGGATGGCGTTCAAAGTTGCTCGGAGGCCTCCTAGAGGTTCTACCCATCGATTTACGTACAATGTTGAGCAATGGCGGAGCGGAGATGTCGTAGACCTTGCCAGAAAGCGTAACAGTGCTTCCAAGCGACTGATTCAAGCTCGTGGCGTTGGCAGGAAGCAAGAAAGAGCAGCCTTTCGCCGGTGTACTGTAAGTGGTGTTGAGAGGCTCGAATGTGTAACTTGCGGTACCGCTGTCCAGGCCATCAGGTGCCGTTTTGGGCCCGTTACCCAGGATGCGATTTGCGGCGGCAATATTGCTAACATTGTCGGAGAGCGCCCCGGCATAGCACCTGCCGAGCACGGTGTGTGCTTCTAGGTCCCCGTGCATTACCAGTTCCGGCTTGCCGGGAACCGGCCGGGCTTGGGAGCTTTCGCTTTGAGGGTATCGGTAGACTGGGTAGTTATTATTTGGCAAGCCAACGCGCAAGCCGTCGTGGACGATGAAATGCCCGAACTGATCAGCTCGTTGTTCTTGTGAAGTACAAGAGACAATACCCAGGGTATCTGAGAACTTGGAATCAGTGCACAGCGGCCCAATCTACGCCTCGAGAACATCATAGCGAGAGCGAGAGCGAGCGGCAGGAGGGATGCATAGAGGTCGATTGATGACATAGATGGAGTGCTTGCCTACTGCGAGTATGTTAGCGTGTTGTCTTCGAACGGATCCTTTCCTAGGATTTACCCTGAGGTGTAGACCAGTTGAAAGCGGACACCAGGCTCCCATCGTTCGGGCTCCTAATAAAGGGCTGCAGTTGTGCTTGGTAACCAGTGACCATTGATAGCATGGCAGAGAAAGACAATAGATAGGCGAAAGCGAAGGTCAGAAGGACAAACCGCCAGTCGCCCTTTCGTGCTGGAATAGATGATGCCTCTGAGCGTTGATGCTGCAGACCAGAGGAGGTGGCGGATCCGGCGAGCGTGAAGACGGAAGTCAAGCTCACTTTATCAAACGCAATGGCGGAGAAGCTAGAGAATGTCACAGCCGTCCTCTCCATAATCCTTGCGAACGCCCTGCGAAACAAGGGGTAGCAAAGATATACCAGCAACGCCTGGCCTCCGCGTCCTACGACGAGGTCCCAGCACGCATCCAGTATCTTCGCCTGCGAAAAGGTAAACGCGCCGAAACCGAGCGTGATAGAGATGAATGCGCTAGGATCCCAAGCTGTATATACGCTGAGTGCCCCCATTGTCGGTATCAACGGGAAGTGGACTTCTCCGTTGGGGAGGCAGGCGAAGGAGATGTCCTCGTTGAAGGTCTCGCCCCATAGCGTCACAACCAGGCCGAAGAAAACTCCTGATATGCAGAAGAGGAGGGTGACGGCGAAGGGGGGAAGGAAGTGGGAGAGCCAGAACTCTTGGCGTTTCGTCCGAGGTTTGGAGGGTGGAAAATAGACCTTCATTGTCTTGTAGGTGTAAAGAGAGCAGACTCTCGAGCAAAAGAGAGGCATTGAAGAAGGTGACCCTACCTCGCCTACCTGCTGTATGCCCTCTTAGGGCTATGTTGCAGCTGTTGGGGGCCAGGGCCAGGATCAGATGCAGGACTGCGCCGCAATGTTCGCTTCGGTTGGAGAGACACGCCGGGACCACCCTGGCGGCAGTGATAACGATAGCTTCCATCATGAGACGCCGTATCGGCGACAGACGTCGCGCGGCTGTTGTGTCTAGAGAGTTGGATGTTGGAGGAGTAGGTAGAGGTAGTTACTACGTAGTGGAAGTCAGATCTGCAGTGACGTCGCGATCGCGTTTTGTGGCGTAGTTCTCTACGCGCTTTACCAGCCACAACTCAAAACACTTTCTTCCCACCCGTAAACACTGTTCACTCAATCGCCCAACACGTCCATTACGCCTCGCAACATGTGGTGATGCTTCCCGAGAAGTTGTCAGATTGAACAACACCAGAACAAGACGACTCGATCGACGACGCGCGTGGCAGGCCCGGCGTACGTGAGGAACCTTGCATCGCACATACCACAGACTCGAAGCTCGAGCTTCACTCGCAACCATGTCCTCCGGTCCCTCAGTCTACCTCACCTGGCCCTCCGCCTTCCACCCCATCCCGAGCAACCTCCCACAAGCCCTCCCACCACCCGTCAAAGAGCGCACATTCCGGTCACCGTTCGGGGTCGAGAAGAACCTCTTCAACTACGCGCTTCAGCCATGGATCCCCATCACCTTCGCCGCCTTCTACATCACCACCGTCTTCGCGCTGAACGCGTACAATCGCAATCGGAAACACAAGGCGTGGTGGATTGCGAAGACGAGGGCTTTCAATTGGTTTGTGGTGGTGCATAATGTCTTGCTTGCCATCTACTCGACGGCGACCTTCGCGGCCATGTTCAGGGCGATCATGCATACTTGGCCTGAGGGTGGACTACTGAACAACCCGAATGGTGCTGCTGGTGTCGCGGATGCGCTGTGCAAGCTTCATGGGCCGAGAGGGTTGGGCGATGCGGCGACGTTCAATACTACCATTAACATCTGGGAGGTCAAGAACACGGCTATCCACTTGGGCTACGACGGCAACCCGGACCCTACGGACTTTGGTCGGTTGTGGAACGAGGGTCTCGCGTTCTGGGGCTGGATGTTCTACGTGAGCAAGTTCTACGAGGTTATTGATACCCTGATCATCCTGGCCAAGGGCAAGCGGAGCGCGACATTGCAGACGTACCATCACGCGGGTGCGATGTTGTGTATGTGGGCTGGCATCCGGTATATGAGTCCGCCGATCTGGATGTTCGTGTTCATTAACAGTGCCATTCACGCTATGATGGTAAGCTATGCCATGCACCTTCATACCAAGTGACCAGTATGCTAACATTCGTCGCAGTACACCTACTTCACCGCCTCTGCTCTCGGCTACCGCGTCCCGCAAGGTCTCAAGCGCACTCTTACCACCCTCCAGATTGCCCAATTCGTGTTCGGCGCCTCCTACGCCGCCGCGCACCTTTTTGTCGCGTACGACATCCCGGTTTCTACACCCTACGAAGTCGCTTCGACCATTCGGCGAGCAGCATCTACCGTAAGCTCCGCAGCTTCACACGCCAGCACAAACGCCGTCGACGCAGCGTCTACCGTCTCCAGCCTCGTCGAGTCACCCACCGCAATTGCCACCATGGGCACCTTCATTAAGAAGCTCCTCCTTCGCGCCGCTGGTGAAGAAGGTCTCGCCGAACGCGTACGCGGTCATGACGCACAAGGCGCTATCATCCCGCCGAAGCTCGAGGAGAAGATGGAGCATTTCAATGATGAGACCTACTACGAAACGCGCTGGAGAAAGGACTGGACGAAAGTTGACTGCATTGACACCACTGGAGAAGCATTCGCGATCTACCTTAATCTTCTCTACCTGGCGCCATTGACCTTCCTGTTCGTTCGCTTCTTCTTCAGAGCTTACACGCAACGCGGCAACAAGCAACAAAAGCGCCGCACCATCTCCGAAACCGCCCATCGCGCTTCCGAGTCCGCGAAGCAAGGTGAAAAGGACACCGAAGATACTGTCGAAAAGCTCGGTAAACGCGCCGAAGACCGCCTCCAGGCCGCCGGCCAACGCGCTCAAGAAGAAATCAAGAAACACGGTGGCGACCCGTCCGAGATGGCTGATAAAGTCAAGAAGGAGACTTCTGAAGTCTACGAGCAGTTGAAAAAGGATGTCGAAGACATGAAGACTGGGAAATACAAGTCCTCCAGACGAGTCTCAGACCGCGTCGCTAGTTTCGAGCGGCAAGTGAAGACTCAGGCTGAGAAGGCTAAGGAGAAGGCGAGGGACCTGGTTCATGGCGGGGAGAGTGGGAGTGGGACGCCGAGGAGAGGTGGTAGTCAGAGTCCGACGAAGAGTAATAGGGGTGGTGAGAGTGCTATTGAGGAGGATGAGGAGAGTGGGGTTGGGGAGGAGGCTTTTGAGAGGGATGAGAGGAGGGGTGACGGGAACGATGGGATGCCGCAGCGGTCGGGCGACGATGGCGATGTTTTCACTGATAAGAAGGGAAGCCAGCGTCCCTCTACTTCGGGTAGCGGAGCGAACAACGAGCCTGCGGAGAAGCAGGAGGAGAATATGGCTGATTCGGCGGCCACTCGTCCAGGCACCTCTGAAGATGGGCCGAAGAGTTCCGACGAGCCTTCTCAGCTTGACGGCAGTGACGAAACGGAGAGCGAAGACAAGGAGAACCAGCCGCCTCCATCCAGCTCCGGCAGCGGCGCAAACAACGAGTCCCAGGAAAAGCAAGACGCGAACATGGCGGATTCGCAAGCTACGCGCCCTGGCACTGGGACTGAAGAGCCTTACTCACCGCAACGCACCCGTGACGACCAGGACGATAACGACAACGACGAAAGCACAGACGCCATGGGCAAATCCGGCTCCATCATCGATCTTGGAAAAGAGTATGCCAGCGACGCCGGCAAAAAGGCCAGCAATGCGGGCAAGAAAGCCAACGACGCGGTAGATTCTATGGGGAAGGGCGGGTCGGTTATGGATGTGGCTAATCAGAAAGCTGATGATGCTATCAAAGAGGCTCAGAAGAACGGTGGAGGCGGAGGTGGCGGCTTGCTAGGGAAGAGTGGGGAGGGCGAGGAAGATCTGACCGAGGGCGCGGAGCCTAGTGGGACGCAATGGCAGGCGCCTGGCAGTACGGAGACAGCCTGACTTGCTACCCCTGATTCTGCTGTTTGGCTGCCTGAGACTGGAGCTGCATCTCTAGCTACGGATGATGCGGTTTTGCCAAGAACGACTATGGATACTACTGATACCCCAATGGCCCCTCCTCCTCGCACTTCCTCATCTTCGTCTACGTCCTCTTCTCGTCCACCGAATCTTGCTCAGAAGAGACCTGGCCCCTCACCGCACCGGAAGACGGACTCCTCGGAGCTCATCCTTCTTCGAAGCAGTCGGCCTACGTCTTTCATCTGGACGGACGGGTCAGGGCCTTACCGCGAAGGTCTGGGTGGTTCTGCAGTGTCTTCGAGGAACAGCAGTCCGGTGAGGAATTTGCGGCCTGGGTCAAGTGCTAGTGGGAGTGAGAGTCCGGTGCGTGCTTTTAGGCGGGCGGGGAGTTCGACTAGTGTACTTGGTTTGCGGTAAGGTAAGGAGAGGGGGGTGATTTATGATACCACTTTTCGCGATGCTTTTACAAGGTGGATGTGTAGTGTAGTGTAGTGTAGTGTAGGGTGTGTAGTTAGCGATATTCATAATGCGACGTACCTCAATAGCTCGTCGATCTTGTGTTCATGAAAGTGTAGGTTGTGTATATTGAGAGTAGTAGAAGTGGAGAAGGTTCAGTGACAACATCATTCGTAGTATCTATCTGCAACTATCTGCGCTGCGCTGCACGAAACGTTGGTGTACAGCCTTTGTTTTCGCCATGATCGCTCATGCCAGCATTCGTACGCTATGCAATACAGTATCTTGCCTATCATCAAGCCGCAAAAGGGGTATAAGTCATCTTTAGTCATCGTAAACAAACACTCATGCTCGCCATCCGTCCTTCTCATAGCTCGTCTTCGCATGCATACCACCGCAATCATCCCTTGTCAAATCCATCGCAGTCGTGTTATGTATCTTGCTTTCTCGTCTCATAGCCCACCACACTCATCCTTCTCCAGCCCACCGCAATATTACCCGGTATGTTGACCTTTAATCCTCGCGCACTGCCTGCTGCAGCCCGCCCTACGCCTCAACGCACTTTCGCCGTCAGCTCTCTACACTTGGCAGCGCTCTGATTGGCGTTCATCCTATGCTCATCCCTCTCCCTCTTCAGCGCAAACTTCTCATGCATCAACCTCCGATTCGCCTCCGCTGCATTCTCATCATCACCCACCATCCTCTCTAGCTCCTTCACCACATCCTCATGACGCTTACGCTCCTCCACAAAGCCGCGCACGATCTCTTGGTGCCGCTTCTTCTGCTCGAGCATCTTCTCCATCTGCGCTCTCATGACCTTGGTCTCGTGGATGTATGTGTCGATCAGCGTAGCATCGGCGCTGGATGCCTTGAGAGCCTCGATCGCGGAGTCTCTCTCCGCCATCTCCGCCTTGATCGTGGACTCTTTCGCCGCTACCTCTGCGTTGAATGAGTCGACTGCCTCTTCATAGCCCTTGATTCGCTGCGTCAATTCTGAGATCTTGCCTTTGGTCGCGTCAAGCTCCGCCGTCACTCTCCTCGCTTCTTCGATATCTGTCGCTGCCTGCGCCCGCACCGCCTGCGTGTGCTCGTTCTGCTGCCTGAGCTAAGCTAGCTGCGCTTCGTAGCCCTGGTAATACTGGCGAAATCCGACCTCCTGTTGCGTGAGCGCCGCCACACGGTCTGCCTGAAGTTGGGTAATCTCGGCTGCGTGCTGGTCCTGAAGCTCTTTCAGCTCGCCAACTCGAGCCTGCTCCCCTGAGCGTAATAAGCGGTTGGCCTCCTCCAGCTGCTGAACCTTAGCCTCCAAATCAGAGACCTGCTTGCTCTGATCCGCCTTGTCCGCAATAACCTGCTTGAGCGCTTCAGTCTCGCTGTCCTTGTCCTCAAACTCCTCCTCCTTCTGCGCAAGTGCCCGCACCAAACCCTCCGCACGGTTCCTCTCCGCCTGTAGGTTGGTTTCCAAGGCATTCCTCTCGGCCACCACCTGATTCTGATACTCATTGACGTCGTCGAATAGCTTATCATAGGCTGTATAGGCGTTGCTCATCTTCCCGCGGTAGTATTCGACATTATCATGAGCACCCCAGAATCTCTCCCTCGCCTCCGCTGCCTCTCGCCTGTAGCGGTGATACTCAGTCCTAAGCATGCCGTCTGCATAGCGGATGGTATCTCTCGGTACCACTGGATCGTCCTGCTTCATGGCAAGCTTGAGCACCGGATCGTAGACGTCCATTTCAGCACCACTCTCCTGCTCGGCCGTACTGCCTAGCTCGTTATGCTGCGCTGCACCATCTCCGCTCTGCACGACCTCCGAATCAGCCACTCCAGTCTGCGGCAGCGGCCTGCTGGCGCTCGGTGCTGGGTGCTGTCGGGACGGGTGGCGATGGTGTGTCGTCGTCGAGGGAGATGGCCAGCTGAGCCGTACTGCCTGGCGCGCCATGCTGCGTTGCATCATCTCCGCCCTGGACGACCTCTGAGCCAGCTACGCCAGTCTGCGGCAGAGGCCTATGGAGACTCGAGGACTTTGGGATACCCGGAGACCGCGTGTCTTGGCTTTCGCTGCTAGCAGCTTGCGGTCCAGCAGCGATAGCGTACGGTGGTAGGCTATGCTCATGCGGATATGGTGAGAGATTGGCGCTTGATGTGATGTCCTGGATGCTCTTGCTCGAAGAGTCGGTCGCCAATGGCTGGCCATCATGCAGATCTCTCAGCTTTTCATTCCGCGCATCGGCTCCGGTAGGCACTGACGATAGGTCATGGCTGTTCTTGTGCATCGAGATATCAGAGGGCTCCGGCGTGTCGGCATAAGGCCTGTAGTGCTGGATGAGGCTGCCTTCAGGGGCATCATACGCTGGCACGGCATTCCGCTTCTGCTTCTTCTGGTAACCGGTGGCTTTGCGCCGGGAACTGCCCTTCTTCGCCTTTGTGGCGGGCACACTGTCGCCACCGCTCTCGTTTTCGCTCTCACCGTCGCGTTTGCGCTTCTGCGCTCCGGTAGCCTCCGCCATGGTATCAGTCGGAGAGTGCCAGAATGGGGATGGATGGAGTCTCGAAGACGTCGTGTCAAAGGTGCAAATTGCAGTGCTCGCAGGTGGGGTAAATATTCGAGATCCTGGCCCGAGCGTTCACTTTCACATGCTAATCAAACGCGATGAAACCTCAGGCAGCAGCTCTCGATTGATCCTTTTGCGTTGCCGAAGCTCTGCCGGGCGTATAAGTATTTCCAATTGCCCCTCACTTCTGATTGCTTTCTTCCCCAATAACCACCACCAGCTGCCTCCTTGGACACCTCGCAGCCATCAGGTACGTACTCCCTTCTCATTACGGCAGCATCGGCGAGAAGCGTCGGGGTTGACCCAAGTCGTCGCGATTGATGTCGTCGTCGCCTTTGTGCTTCTTCGCTCTTGCTTCGCACCTCCGGCGCCATCCATGATCTGCCGGGCCTTGAACATACTTACCCCCAAGGTCATGGACAGTAGAGAACGGGCCGGGTATCATTGTGCGCACCGACTACTGCGCCGCCAGCAATGCTGCAGCTAGATTCGCCGACTTGTGCCTATGATGCTGCATGCTCACCAGGCCCCGCCAAGGTTCGCTTGTACGGCGTGGCATCAGCTGTTCGCGAGCATACAGTTTGCAGCCGTACTTGCCCTCGGGTCTCGGACTGAGCCTTGGTGTTTGATCGTTTGCAGGGCATGCAACGTTGGCTAATGTTCTCTACTGCCGTGGCCTTGGATGTCAAGGCCTTTCATCATCGTTGCAAAGGGTGCGGGCCCCTTTGGCCCGCCAATGCTGACACCAACACCAGGCCATCAGCCGTTGAGCACATCGCTTGACACTGGAGGCTTCACCAAAGGCAGCTCAACGTGACATGGAGCCCTCGTCCTCCCGTGCCTTCTCCTCATAGCTTGGCGGGTACGAGGCTCCGGAATGCGACAGGTGGGTTCTCTTGGCAGCATGTGAAAGAACCTTCTCGATGCACGAACGCCTGAGAGCGGCAGTCACCTCCTTTCGGCAGCGTTGATTCTCAATTGTAAAAGTCCTTACAAGAGGCTTGCATGCGCCTGCTCGAGCTCAGATTTCGACATCAACACCCAGCAGTAAGTCTCCCACCCCACTGACAAGCCGTAGCGCCCAAGGCCAAGTGTCAGCTAGCCGGCACATTGCGCGCACCGACCACTGTATCGCCAGGCTACCTGCAGTTGAATTCGACGACTTGTGCACGTAACATCTTGCCCAGACCACCACTCCTCGGTTGCTCACTCATCGCTCACGGAGGAAATCGCTATCGGTATCGCAGGCCTTATCGCAGGCTCAGTGTGGCATCAGCCGTCGCGGTATGCGGTTTGCAGCTGTTCACTTCGCACATTCCCCTTCGCGGATTCTTCGGACAGGATGCCTTCTACCGGAGCGGTGGTGGGCAATACAGAGTGTCTGGCTGGGTAGGGTCGTTGGCCGAGGATCTCACCTCTGGCTTGGGTGTCACGGCTCCCGCTTATGCTAATATGCCACGTAGGCCATCAGCTACTGAGCATCAAGCTTGATACTGGAGGCCATTCACTGATTTTAACACCCAACCTAAGGCGCGCATTTGCATGTGGAACTCCCGCGGCGAGCGTGACTCAATCGTCACTCATCGTCAACCCCTCTTCTGCAACCTGCTCCCTTCCACCTTCCCACAACCAGAACCCCAGGTACGTACATCCTTTCTTTAGGCGACCAGAGAGATACAGAAGACGGTATGGTGACATGCAGCTCGGCTGCCTCACCTACCTTCTATGCTATCGCTAGTCCGACGCTCTTCACCAACCCCTCCAGCTATGGTTTGAGAACGGGCCAGGCACATTGCGCGCACCGACCACTGTGTCGTTCAGGTTTCTTGCAATGGAATCGACGACGTGTGCCCACGACGCCACCGCCAGCAGACTTACCTCATTGCCCAACAGGTGTATTCGCCAGACAGATCGCAGGACTTCTCGCTCGTCGGGTGTGGCATCGGCTGTGCGCGGCACACAGTTTGCAGCTCGTTGACCGCTGGGTCTCCTCGCTGGTGGTTCTGGTTGAGCACTGGTGTGGGCCTTGGGCGTGAGTATTGTGCTGGGCGCGGTTGTTGGCTGAGCTTCCTCCTGGCTGTCCCTTTCCTTCGCCGTGTGAAACTGGGTGTGTGCGGGCCACGAGGCCCACCTATGCTGACTTCATTGCAGGCCATCAAGTATTGAGCATGCCGCTCGATACTGGAGGCTTCATGCGTGACAGTCCATCTAGTACATCCTCTTGGACGTCCGCTGCTCCCTCAGGTGACTGAGACGGCGCAACCATTCCCGCTACTTTGCTCCTAGGGTCATACTGCGATAGCTTCGTGTTCCTGAAGCCGCGAATCTTGTGTTCAGGGTGATACGGCAAGCGACGAAGTGAGGTTGCGGCCAGACGAAACGCGCCCTTGGCGGACCCACTTCATTCTTGTGCTTCTCCTTCTCTTGCAACACCACCGCCATTTCCCCCGAGCCACACATCCTCGCTTTCGCATCGCCTTTGTCAGCGTTCGCTCACTACTTTGCAGATGCAGAGTGGCTTGGGAACACCCAGGCAGCAGGTTTCCGGCCCTTAGCAATGGATCTCCGGCCGCCAAGACGTCCTTTTGAGAGCAGTCGGAGGGATTGTCTTCCCTCTCTCACACCTATCGTTCGAGCCATGGCAAGCCATGATAATATTGCAGGCCCACGGAGGACGTTTGTCTGGTCAGGCAGCGTTGAAGGTCTCTGTGGCGCATTCCAGTGCAGAGCGATGGTAAACACGGGCGGACCGATAGATGAAGCCGTCTCCTGGTCTCAGATGGCTATATAGGCACGCAAGCAAGTATCCAATTTTGTGAACTACTTTCGCATTGACCCTGGTCTGCGTCGTATTGACCTCGCAGAGCCTCCTCGGCCGTCTCAGAACGCACCCAAAGACATCAGGAAGAACCGCAGACCGGCCTCAAGCAAGAACATCGCAGCCATACAGCATGCCGAAACGCTTCGACTCCCATAAGGACATCCCCGACCTCAGGGGAAAGGTCATACTCATCACTGGCGGTAACGCAGGCATCGGCGCAGCGACTGTACGAGCCCTTGCCGAGCATAGTCCAGCATGCATCTACCTATGTGCACGTACTGCACAGACTGCTGAAGCGCTCGTCAGCTCTATACACGAGACGAACTCGAAGGTCAACATCACCATCCTGCAGCTTGACCTCGCCTCTTTCGACAGCGTCCGCCAGTGCGCGGCTGAGTTTAGCCGCCAGAGGAACCGTCTCGACATTCTCTTCCTCAACGCCGGCATATCTACCGTGCCGCCAGCTCTGTCAAAGGAGGGCTACGAGTTGCAGTTCGGTGTCAACCACATGGGACATGCATTACTCACGCAACTACTCCTTCCAAAAATGCTGGAGACCAAACGACAGTATCCTGAGGCCGACCTGCGCATCCCTGTCACCTCATCAGTCGGAGGTCACGTTTTCGTCCCAAAGAGCGGACTCGCACTACATGAGATGAGCAAGCCAGACCCTTTCTCACACGGTATTGTCCGCTACGGGCACTCGAAGCTGGCCAACATCCTCTTCGCTCGTAAACTAGCGCAGCTATATCCTGACATCCTGTCTACTTCATCTCATCCGGGCACCGTGAAGTCCGAGATCTGGGGCCGAGCAGTCGACGCAAAGATCTTGGGCTTTTTCCTTGCCCCAATCGTCTGGGCTACTGGTGTCACGACAGAGGAAGGAGCGAAGACACAGCTTTGGTGCGCTACGGCTCCTCGTGGGAAGACTGGGCTTGAGAATGGAGTGTTCTATGAGCCTATTGGTAAGATTACGGACAGGAGCTCGCACAGTAAGAGTCAAGAACTGACGGATGAGTTGTGGGAGTGGACGACGAAGGAGCTGGCGAAGCATGGTGCGCCAGGATGGCCGAAAGCCTAAGACCGATACGGAGTAACTCCCTCCTAATGAAAGTTGTAGGTAGATGTCACCTAGGTTGTAATAATCTCCGCTCCGCCGCCTTACGACTTACTTCGACATCAATTTTCATGGCAGAAAAGCCCCATCGGGCAGCGTAGCCAGAGCTTAGGATACCCTAGTATAGACGGTGGAGCACCCGCCGAAAGGCCACTGGTCGGCAAATTGCTCTCCGCAATCCTATTGTCCAACAGCGTCTTTAAAAGCAACTCCGAAGCTTGCCCATCTATGCCTGTTACATTGCGCTTGGAGGCTCTGAGCTGCCGTGCGCCAACCGATCCCTCTGGACCATAGCTCGAGAGCTTGAGCTGCGTACCATCTCGCGACAGCAAGCTCACATGCTCATGATACTTGAAGCTCCTCTACATCAAAGTTGATACCAGCACTTTCTTGCGCCTGTTTCCGCAGCACCTCCCATGCTTCTGCCGCCAACCTATCATCAATAACATCCGCCTTCGACGCCGGATCTATCCACAACCGATACTGCTCCTGGATCTGGTGGCCTATGATCTCCGTGCCTTCCACCGTCTTCCAGCCATGCTTACGTGCGAGCTTGATCTTGCGAGTTATGCGAGGCTTGAAACACATATCCAGAAACACTCCCGAGCCTTTCTCCGCCACCGCAAGGAAGTGATTGAAGATCCTGACCGCGGTAATCTCTGCTTCGCTTTTAGGAACCAGATCAGGGACTGTGCCGACGATGTAAAGGGGCGTCGCTAAGCTCTTCGCCTGCTCGAGGCTCTGGATGTGGACGATCTTCGATATTGTCTTCCCGTTATTGTCGGTGCGAAGGCCTTGCGTATCCCGCTCGAGATCCTCAACCTCTTGCAAATCGCGATTGATGACATAGATCTCCGGACATTGCAGCTCGACTGCCAACGCATATACTGTCGCTCGGCTAGCACCTCCAGCACCGAAGATCATAGCTGGTTTGCCTGCGCCTTCCGGACCAGCAGCTTTGAGGCACCCGTACACGCCTCGCCAATCCGTGTTCGTGCCTCTGAACTTGCCCTCGGTAGTTAGGTAGACATTGTTGCATGCACCTATCGTCGTGGCTACTTCATCGATTCCGTCCAGATGGGGCATAATGATTTGCTTGTAGGGCATGGTTATTACGGCTCCTGCAAAGTCTGGGGCGCGGAGAAGGCTCAGGACGTCCTCGATTGTTGGTGCTTCTGTACCGTAGAACGTCCATGGCTTTTGCAAAGCATTGCATATATGGTTGTGCATAGACGGAGCGATACTGTGCCCGACCCCGACGCCGATTAGGTGGAGTTTCTTGGGGGACGAGAACGCCATTTCTGGAAGTAGGGGGTGCGCTTGAAGATGAGTGGCGTATCTGCTATGTACGAATTATCAGCTCGATTTTATTTGCAAAGGACAATGCCTCTTGCGAGGTTGCACGTAGTCTTCGTCAGTGCCAACCGGCCGAAGGTGGAGGGGCAGCTCGGGTAGGGGCTTTGCCGTGCCTGACAATCATCTGCTGTCTGTGAGCCTCTCCGTACTATAGCTCGACGACATCTGCCGACGTAGCAAAGAGCACAACGAACGCCTCCCATGGGCTTATGCTCAGCCGTGTCGCCTGAAAGATCACCCACATCAAAGGTGCAGGCTGTTGTGACCTTCAACAGTATAGCAACAGACCAGTCCCGCAATGTACTCAGTGCTTTGCCACAATTCCCTCCAGACGTCCCACGAAAAACTATGGCGACTACTGATACCAGCTCTACGACTTGTAAGTACGACCGACAATACTACATATTCGGCCGCGGGATCTCTGGCAGCAAATCGCCAGCCATCCATAACACCGGCTTCGCAGAACACGGCTTGAACTACCACTACTCAATCAAAGAAATCGAGGATGTCTCCGAGAGCGAGCCATATGTCAAGTCGCCGAACTTCGGTGGCGCAAGCGTTACGATGCCGTACAAGCTGCAGGTCGCACAGTACTGCACATCGATATCAGACGAGGCCAGGATCATAGGCGCTGTCAACACCTTGACCGCTGAGCCGGATAGCAATGGTGGAATGGCGAGAGCGATCCTCGGCGACAACACCGACTGGTCTGGCCTGGTCGCCTGCATCAAGAACAATTTCCCATCATCCGCGCAACCCCTGGAAGTTGGCTGGGTCATTGGAGCAGGCGGAGCGGCGAGAGCGGCACTCTACGCTCTATACCGAAGCGGCGTAAAGCGGATATGTGTGAGCAATCGCTCGCGACTTAACGCACAGAGAGTCGTAGACGACTTCAAGAGCGTCTTCGACATCGAGATTGTGGACTTCTTGACAGGGATGAATCCGCATCCGCCGGACGTTATTATCGGAACGATTCCAGCTGCAGCAGTAGAGGACGACGATTTTCGAGATGTGGTGTGGAAGGAAACCGGAGGGCTGTGCATTGATATGTCGTACTATCCGCTTATGACGCCGCTTTTGAGATCGGCGCAGCGGCAAGGGAAGTGGAAGACGTTGAATGGTGTTGATGTTCTGCTTGAGCAGGGCTACCTGCAGTTCAAGCAGTGGACTGGGTTGGATGCGCCGAAAGGGTCGATCAGGAGGGCTACTGGGGTTGAGAAGCTGGCGGATGGTAGTGCTCATCGGCTGTAACAAGTGTGAGCGCATCAACATTATGCGTTGATAATGAAGGCTTGCGTTCCATGAATATGTCAGGCTAGATACAGACAAAAGCTCAGTGCTTAGCGTATAGCAACATACAAGCTGCGTCAGAACTTAGACCTCCGCAGACTCAACATACTCATCCGTTTTGGTCTTCTGGATGTTCAATCCTGCCTCGGTAGCATTATGCCTGGAAGCCTCCTCCTGCTCGTCTGGTAGCTTACCTTGTCCGCATGCTGAGCATCTCCGAGTTGAGCGCCCATGGCGTTCCACTCCGACTGGGGGTGTATAAATGCTGCAAAAGACATCAGCAACGGAAGAGATGTCAGATCGATAGGTCCGGTACTGTCCAAAGGTCGTGTGCATCTAGAGCACAGAACTGCAAGAGACGGTTGATTTGGACTGCTTAGTACGGAATCACTCTGGTCTTGCGGCAGACCGACATCTCGCCTCTTGACTATGCTACTTCTACCCACGAACCCTTTTCCATAGCCAGACTGACAGCTTCACATATCCTCACAGCCGCCAATCCATCAGCTGCGGTGCAACTCGGCTGTTCTTGACCGTGGGCAACCCGGATGAAGTGCTTGATCTGCTCTTCAAACGGAATAGCATCGATGTTCGGCAGTGTCTTGGGCTTCTCATACTGCGCCAGACACTCCCAGCCTGTCTCCTTGTCCGGTGGCGGCTCGGAGAACTTCACCACCGATGCACTAGGCACACTGAGCGTTCCTTGCGTCCCGTATACTCGCAAGAACTCTGATCCAGATTTCGGGATCATCGGGTTCTCGCCAGTGCCGGATTCGAAGTTGTGTCCGCTCGCTACTGCGTCGGATAAGATGAATGTGCCGATGACACCGGATTGGAAGCGAAGAAGGATCGCACAGCTTTCTTCCACTCCGTGCTCTTGGCGGATTACGGGTCCGCTGTCTGCAGCCACACGAATAATGTTGCCGAAAAGGAACTGTAGCATGTCCACATCGTGGATCAAGTTGATGCGAATAGGGCCGCCAGAAACCTTGGCTTTCCGCCACTCTGTGGGAGGGTCAAAGTACTTTGGTGGTTTGAGAGTGGTCCACGAGCCTTGGAGGGCTACTACTTTGCCGATTTCACCAGAATCGAGGACATTGCGGGCCGCGGTGACGTAGGGATTGAAGCGACGGTGGTGCCCGACGAGGATGGGGATGTGTTGGTCTTCGGCATGTTTGACCAGAGCTTGTGCAGACGGTATCTCGACGCAGAACGGCTTTTCCACTAGTAGCGGGATCTTAAGATCCAACAGCTCGTTTGCGACTGATATATGCGTGTGGTTTGGTGTGCAGACCAGGGCGGCGTCTGCCTTGTGGCCGGATTCCTTGAAGGCGGTGATTGAGGAGAAGTACAGCGCATTGAATTCGTCTGCTACCTTCTTCGTGGCGGCATCGAAGTCGATAATGCAAAGCACCTTGGCACCCGGCACGTTCTGGATGGCGAGAGCATGCCTAGGGCCGATCAAGCCAGCGCCGATGATGGCAATCTCAATGTCTTTCTGGTCTGCCATTGTAGGATGTATCGCGTGCAGCAATCTGGAACGACGATTGCTCTTTGCTTGGAGCTCCTCAGCCGCCCGTCAGCCTAGGCTTCTACATATATGCCAGCAGGTACAGCGGCAAACAGGCAGTTCAAGTGTGACAGACCGTCACAGACGCCTTTGACACCGGCAAGATTATGCGCGGGCTGCTGCCGTGAAGGGTGAGCTCACGCAGGCTTACTGCTAGACTGCTAGCTCTCACGAGGGATCTCTACTCATGACTAGCCAGAGGTCGTGTGTCAGAGACTGGCGGGTGGGAGTGGTAAGCTCGGGTAAGACTCCTTCCGCGATTTGACTTCACTCCGCAGAGCTATCGGGTTAGCGGGCCGCAACGAGCGAACAGGTGCCGATTCCGTAAGGTGTTGGCACTCAACAGCCTTTGAACTCATATAAGCAGTGTAAATATTCTGGGGGTAGAGCCAACATCATCTGCGAAACACTGTAGTCATCTCGTACTGCCGTTCAATGATCGTACTGCCGTTCGATGACACGGAGTAGCATAGACTACACCTCTACGTGCTCCCCATCCATCCACTGCTTGATTTGGCGGTACAAGACATCATGTTTCTCGCCATTGACGGTGGTCCCTGCCTCCCTCCTGTGGCCTGGCAAGTCTCTGATCACTTTGACGCCCATGGCCTTCTCCTGGCAATAAGCCAAGTACCTGTACCCAATCGGATACTCTTGAGCCTTCGCATGATCGATCTTGGGCACTCGGTTCGGATCGACTGGAATCAACTTGTCCTTCTCGTAGAAGTGGCGAACGTAGTCCGCACCCCAATCGCCAGTCTCACTGTTCTTGGACCAGAAGAACACGAAACGGCAATCCGATTCTGCATCCGCTTCCACGCCGTCGATGTCGAACCGTTGGGTAATAGTCGCTTTCATCTTGGTCACTGCCCGTGTGGCTTCAACGTTGATATCGGTAGATGTGCCATGGATGCGGTGCATAATAAAGACGCCCTTGTCCTGCAAGCCGTTGGTTATAACCATCAGCGCATGTCTCAGATAGTATATACATTCAACAAGCTCCGTACCATGCCCGCTTGACTGGCTTTGATGAAGTCGGTATATGCTGTTCGACCGGTCCACGATGTGTAGATGTAGGCACCCGGGTTGAAGATGGACTTCAGATTCTCCCATTCGCAGGAGTCGCGGTAGGAAGGCCAGCCCTCCGCTAGCTCTCGCAATTTGCATCTTTCCATGGCAAGGTTGTCTGGACCATTGTTGCGGACAGCGTTGTCTGGCCGAGAGCCTTCTGGCAGCGAATGTAGGTCGACCATGATCTGAGGACTTGTGGCAATACAGATGGCAGCAGTCTTGGGTGATGAATCCGAGAGAGAGTCTGTTACGCTACAGCTGTCACAAAGTAGCGCCTAAGGTGAGCTTCATCTGAGGTTGAGGGTTCTTCCTCGCGCTCGGGAAAGATCTTCGCCATCCGAAGTGGAGTTGCGGGCACCTGCCACCTGGTACCTCAGGCAGCTCCGTCATGGTCATCAAATGGTGCGGGTATCTGCCGGTATAAGTGCCGCCACGCTTCTCTTTATGCATATCGCTTCGAACATATTATCATGCGGGTTCTGCTGGTACATCGAGATGTAGTGCTCGATACTTCTCAACAACGACCTTCGTCATATGCTTGCGAGGGGCCGGGCACCCAGTAAACAGCTCGAATTGAGCGCAGCCCTGTTCTATGAGCACCTCGAGCGGCTCGACGAAGATCCAGCCCCTGTGTGCGTTATCAGAAGCCTGCTGGAGTAAAGGTGTCCAGCTGGACTTGTAAGAGAGCTAGAGATGAATGCAAAGTCAGCTACATGATGGCTCAAAGATGGCCTCGTCCAGCAAGATGTAGTGTCGGCAGTACTCACCTCGATTATCAAGCCACCGGATGGGCTGCGAAACCACTGCTCCGGTACGCGGAAGTCAGGGGGTCGCTGGTCGTCGATCTTGTGCGCCGGGATCGTGCAGACCATAATGGATGGCTGGGTCCAATCCTCTGGCCACGGAGACTCCAGAGTCTGGAGCACTCGTACAGTCGTACCTTGCCCATTTCCAGGTAGCGGGGATCTCGATTTCGATGCAGCTTGTACAGGCGACTGTGTTCCTGACCGTTGAGAGAAGAGCTTGTTAAAGTGCTCCGCTACTTGCGTAGCTTTGCTGCTGGTCCTATTCCATATTGCGACTTGCAGCACTCCCAGCTTCGATAAGGCGTAGACGGATGCGCGTGCCATGCCGCCGGCTCCAATGACGAGAGCAGTCGACTTGTCGGTTACTCCGTTCGCAGTTGATAGGTTGCGAGCAATACATGTGTGAAGAGCGATCCAGTCGGTGTTCTCTCCATGCAAGCCGGTAACAGGACCAGCTCTGTTCTTGTGGGCTTTTGACAGGAGCGTCGAAGCGGGTGCTGTTTTCGCCGACGTTATGGAACGGATGGGTAGAACAGTATTGACCGCTTGCGTGGCTTTTCCCGCCTCGCTAATCGTGTCCAATAGACAGAGAATCTCGGACTTGAAAGGCAGGCTGACGCTGGCACCGCCGAAAGTGTCATCGACCAAACTCTTGAGATCGCGCAAATTGCTCGATTCTCTGACAAAATACTTGTGTTCTATCGCCATAAGATCGAACGCTGCGTTGTGTAGAGTCGGAGATAGGCTATACTTCACGCTTGCTCCGAATATGTGCAGGTGCAGGGGCTGGTATACGAAGCTAGCAAAGCGGGCTCGCATCAACTGCGGGCTGGTGAGCCTCGGAACCTGAGATATGCCCTGGTCGTCTTGGTACACAGGCCACGGAGGGATGACAGGCGTGAGACAGGGATTGAGTACGGAAGAGGATTGGGCTGGCATGCCCACATTGACGGCTGTCAGAGGTATCGACGAGCTGGCGGAAATCCTTGACTGGAAGTTCAAACATGCTGCATCATCTAATGGGTTCGACGGTTTGCCAACTAGACGAACTACGTGGCACCCTAGAGAGACCGCTCGTTCGAATTCTTGGCGGGCATGTTTCCACGGAGACATATTCGCCCCTGTAAGCGTGCGATGACCGATGAACTTCGAGAGGCTGGTTGCAGCGATCATAGTCCCGATATCTGTGTCCTCCAGACGCAGATCGATCGTTATGAAGTCAGCAAGGAGTCGAATACCGTGCATGATCAGGCCTAAGTATGTACTCTTCGCAGTCCGCCCATCCTCGCTGCCACATATGACATGGTAGATGATGGGTACCGTGAATGAACGGCGTAAGACTTGGAAGGCTCGAGATAGCGTCCCATAGTCTGTCGACTCTGGCGAGGCTGGAACAACCAGCTCAACTGCATCGCTCCCACAATCCAGCTTCATCAGCTCGAGGCTGTTCTCTACGCAGTACTGTAACGGCAAGCGCATGGCGCTAGAGAACTCTCGGCGTTCAGGTGAGGCAGGGTGCAACAAAGCGGGGAGTACTTCGTCCACCGGCTGCACCATATGTCTGAGGAAGTGGACGAAGTCGTGGCTCACATTTTGCAAGAGACCAATCTTCTCGGCACCCAGTGGCCGTGACCGTAAACCCTGAGAGAGGGAAGCCGCAAGTGAGTCACCAGCTTCACGCTCCGGAAGGTTGAAGAACTCAAGGTTGGATATTCGTCGGCAAAGCTGCATACTCTTGCGCAGAATGTGTTCGGTTTCACTGTGCGCGGGTAGGCCAAGGTAATGCTCGATAGCAGTCAAGTCTCTGTTGATGAACACGACAGGATGAGTGCGGCCGAATGTACGGATCAGCGATTGACCCTTCGGCTCCAATGCCTCTGGCCCGCAGACAAGGACCGAGCCGACCGTATGTCGCGGCAGAATCTGTTCGAGCGTAGCAATCATGGCGCGCCGGTAAGCCTCCAGACCGCGAGAGGCGATATATTCGCTTTTCCGTATGCCATGCTGGGCAGCAAACCAGGTCTCGGTGTCGATGGGGCGGAAGCGAAGGGCCTTGGCTGCTATGACCGCCAGCGATGAGAGACCGCTGCCACGTACTCCCAAGAGGACGATTGAGGCATCTCGGTCGAAGATAAGTCTATCACGCTGGTCGACGCGCGCCTGTGCGTCGATGTGTTGGGTGTTGCTGGTTGCATCGCGCGGCGGAGTATGAGGCCGCGATACAGGCAAGACGCCTTGCACGCTGGCGAGTGTGTCGACCTGGA
>JAKLLW010000541.1:0-30342 GCA_022814695.1 Neocatenulostroma microsporum
GCATGACAGCCAATCGTTTGAAACAATACTATTTTGGCGCTAAAGCCTCTCTATCCAGTCAATTGGAGCAGATCTGCAAAGCGGGTTGCGCAAGACCCTGTCGGTCGCCATTCGCTTCGATGCAAAGTGGAGCCAGCGCGGCCGATCTTTATTGATCTTATCCATCAATTTACATCAAACCTCCGAAGGAGCAACTGATAGACGCGAGCCGCGACGTTCATATGGAAGAATCAACATCCACGGCGGAGTCGAAAGCACGCCTTCGCAGTCAACTCCGCACAACAAATCGCTATCGTCATGCCCTGGAAAGTAACTCTGACGGTGAGGCACAGCGGTCATTCTCACCAAAGCCAAGCGCCCAAATAATCCTGGGCATTGCCTGCATGGCACAGCACCCATGGCGCTGGGTGTCGTCAGTACGCTCGACATGCATGTATAGAAGTATCTTCGAACTTTCTAAGCGGCTGTGAATGTTGGCGGCGCGGAGAAGCGCTTGAGGATAGGATGAGGACGACTGTTCACCTGTCTACTTGTAGGTTCCGTCGCTTGTGGGAATGTACAGCCCTACAGAGCGGATCAATGAGCGCAAGGGAAGATGCGCAGGCGCCATGTTGGCAGGTCGACGCAGTAATACATGCTGTACTATGTCATGCTAGGTGCCAACAACCCAAAGAGTAAGTATGTCCGCTTCCAGTACTCGTTGGCGCCCTTCTTAAGGCGCTCACTAGATCCCTTGTCGAGATCCAACTTGACAGCGAGCTTGTTGACAGCCTCTTGAAGACCTCCATTGGTGCCCTCGGTCGCATGCCGCAGGATGCGTCGTAGGTAGAAGGCGTCGAACAGACGCTGCAACGATCGCTCGCGCTCCTGGTCCCGTGCCGCATGCTCACCGTTCGTCATGGGTGCACCGTCCGTATCGCCTGCACTATCAGGCGTCATCTCGGTATCTTCGACGTGGCCGTTGACAGTGCCTTCCTTCCCCTTGGAAGCAGGTTCGGCATCGCCCAGCCCGGCAGACAGCTGGTCATCAATGTGTTCTTTCATGATTCCAACAGCGGCCGGGCTCCAGAGATCGCTGCCTGCTTCAGACATAGCATTTTGTAGGGACGTCAAAAGTTTGAAGGTCGCTGGCGATGGCTGTACAGGTAGAGCAGGCGAACCATCCCACAGGGTAGTCAGCGTGCTGGCCGGCCTGTTCCATCTGGCCGTATACTGCTGAAGTGGCTCGGTGGAGACACTATTCGCCAACCTCAGGTGAACAGCAGCAACCGAGCTAGCATCTATGCCATTATTGTCCGACAGATTCATGTGCTGAATGAGAGTCTTCCGGCGCTCATCGAGCTCACGCAGCAACCTGACGAGCAAAGCTGGATCATCGCCGTCCGCTATCTTCGCTTGTACCCAATCGTACATTTGGCGTAGAGTCTCGGTCGTCGCTTGCCGTAGCGTCGATTGCAGCCTCTCGGAGTCGGCTTTAGTCAAAGCCTCAAGTATCTTTTCGCCGTCTGGTAAGTCATCAAGGTCCAAGTCCAGCTCTGAGTCCCACTTCGTAGAGCGCATCTGTTGGGTGAGCTCCCAAACAGCGTCGAGGTCGCGCGTGAAGGCGTCCAGCTGATCTCGCGCCATATGAAGCCTCCTATCACGGCCATGTCGCCGCGAGATCACAGCATCACGGAAACGCACAGCGCCGCTGCCGAGATCGAAGTCTTCGGACGCGAGCTCCCAAAGCTTGACAAACTCATGTGTGGGTTGGGCAGCCGAGTTTGCCAAACCGTCAAGGATGGACTTGCCCGACATTGCGCAGCTCTTCGCTAGCTCCTCGAGCCTCTGAACGAAGGTCTCGCGCACATTGTCGATCTCGCGGCTCATGCTCTGATTTGGGAAGTTGCCGCTTAAAGCCAGGAACTGCGATAGCACCTTCTTTCTCGTCGCCAGCACCGTGTTGGCAGCTGGTTCGGACGCTATGCAAGCTTTCACTGCCTGTAGCATGCACTTCTGAGCTTGCGTAGACCAAGACGACAAAGCGTCTTGCACATCGGAGCCAAGCAGTTGATCGTGCCGCACCCACGGTGTAAATGTTCGCACGTCGTCTGCAATCCACATACCGTAGACATCCAGATTTAGCTCGTACCCGGCCTGTATCTGTTGATCATGTAGAAGTGGCAGCTTGGAGATAGATGCCAAAGCTTCAGCGAACAGCCTCGGAAACAGCGCGCAAGTATCGAGCAAGGTCTGCTTGTACAGCTCCAGCATCTGCAGCACCGCGGATTCTGATGGCGTCTCCAGCTTGCTCTCGATCTGCTCGAAGCGTGCCTGCAGGAAATGGCGGAGGGCGTCCTTTGGAGCGGAGCTTGACACCAGTGCATAGGCACACAAGGTGTGCGCCAGATTCTCCCTGTTTGCATCCGCCTTGACAAGAGCACGTTCAATGTAAGACAACAGTTTCTTCCGCAGCAATCCCAGTCTGCGTCTGAGGTCTTCTAGAACTGCAGGCGTATTCGCACCTTCCATTACACTTTTGTGCAGCAACCGCGCCAGTACCAGCAGCTTCGCAGCTAGCAGTGCATCCCCATCCGCTTTGATAATCCTCGAGGTCGCCGTCAAGCAACTCTGCAGCACCTTCGTCTGTGCCATCGTCCTGTACCTCTCGTGCTCTTTCGCGTCCCTCGCCTTCCTCATCCCGGCATGATTGTCTCCCACCCGCTCAATAGCCCGCGCATTGCACTTCCTTCCCACATCACTCAATCCTGTCTCGACCGTTTGCATCTGTCCATCCATCTCGATGATGCGCTCCGCCGTCCCAAGAAGGTCGCGGTAGCTGGCTCCAACAAGGGAGCGTAATTTTGATCGGTTTTCATCGATGTTCTTTCGGAGCTGCTGCTCCAGCCTGCGCACGACGGGTAATGGGTATTGGAACGCATCTTCCCAGGATTGCAGGTTTCGTGGATCAGGTGGTTGGCCTGCCATTGGCGACGTAGAGGGAGGTGAGATGTTGGGAAGTTCGAAGTTCAACTTTGCCAAGACATGGGCTTCACATGTGAAAGCTAGAACGTGCACGGAGATACGATACAGGGTATAGTACATATTACAGCGTTCTAAAGCTAGGTTGGATTGATCTTCATTGTGTCTCAGCCCACCCAAACACATCTCCAACGCTGACCATGGTCCATCTCACGCCCACGAGAGCGATCAGTGCCCCTACAAACTCGACAAGTAGCAATACCACAATAGCCAGAAGCATCCTCGGCATAAACACCCGATATAACATGAGATGCCTTCTCAGCCATGCCGCTTCAATCACAGTCGCTAGCGCAATCGCTGCGTAGAACAATAGGTGCGTAGCCATAGCTCCAGAGATCCGCCCAAGCAACGCTGGCTGCTTCGGTGGGACCTTCCAGATCGCGATCGTCGGCACAGCAATCACGCATAGTATCTGTGCGCCGAAAGTGTTGAGTGCGATGAGCAGCGGGCTCCAAGGGTACTGTATCGTCTTCAGCGGTATGAAAGCCGACTCCCACTGAATGGTTGCCAATGCGGCTTGATGGCCCGTCTTGAAGAAGTAATAGCTTCCTAGCAGTGCAAAGACCGTAGGGCCAAGGGGCGAGCGTCGGAAGTTATTGGCATCGATGATCTCCAACACGTTCAAGATGGAGATGAGGCAGAGCGCCAAGGCGCCTTGGCCCATCGGCTTCTGAACGAGCAGTAACGCGAGGATCCAGAGGCATGGCAGTAGTAAGTACAAAGTCCCATGAGCGTTAGCGAAGCCGAAAATGATGAGCTTAGGTTTAGGCTTCTCTTCGTTGAACGGAGTGAATATAGGCTCCATAGGATCGGTTGGCGGTGCTGGAGCAGGCTTGGGCGCAGGCTTATCAGCTTCCTCCTGCTTGACCTCCAGCATCGGGTACGCCCAGACGAATGTAGCATAGCCTGCCGCGAACGCCAGAGCAAGGACAGCCTGCGCGAGCACAACGCGGATAGTCTTTAGCATGTCTTTACTCATCCATGTGATCCAATCTCCATCGTCCGCGGCATCTAGCATCCAGTAGACTGCCACCATCGCTAAACCAATACGGAGTGCCATGCCAACCCAGATCTTCGCTGAACCGTGGTAGTTGCGTGTGCGACTGTAGAAGTGAATGATGGCTGAAGGCAAGATAATCGCGACGGCAAAGGGTATAGCAAGCTGCCAACCAGCCGAAGTCGAAGACGTGGCCGAAGCGTAGTATGTCGACCTGCAGCTCGGCATCTGCTCTTCTCGACAGAGTCGCGAGAGCGAGCTGAGTCTCGTGGCGACTAGGAAGGACACCGCATTAGCAGCTCCAAGCTTGCGGTCGTCTTCATCCGCTTGACCTAGTGAGCTCCCGAGCATTAGGACGCCGAACGTGGTCAAGATGAAGAGCAGCTGCTCATCTTCCCAAACGATGAACGAGTTGGAGGCGAATCCAATGCAGAGTAGCAGCGTAACTAGGAAGCACAGCCCGCCCCAGAATGTCCGTGGGAGCGGCAGCCTGAGTATTGCACGAGCTGGCCACAGCCCTGTGAGCGTGCCGAGGATACCGCCCATCGCAGCGCCAAAAGCAGAAAGCTGAATCAAGGAGAGCGAAGGAAGGGTACCTACCGCTGCTCCTATTACAACACCTGCGGCGGTACCAGCTAGGCCCCAGCCAAGTAGCAGAGGAGTGATGCTTGCTCGGTCTCCACCAATACCTTGCGAATACATTGCGATGATGGCAAAGGTGCCGATCAAAGCAATGATACCCATCGACATGCTCACAAGGTCGAAGCGAGCCCAGAGGTTGCGACATACGCGCAGATTCTCCGCTTGGTACGCAGCAAATGCTACAGCAGCCTGTGCCGCTTGCATTGCCTTCTTGGCTCCTGCGCCAGACGATTGGTATACCTCGTTCGCGTTTCGCCATGCCGTGGACGCCGTGGACGTAGCAGACTCGTCCAAACCTCTGGCCTTGGCGTACTCGCCCTGGTAGCGATGTATCTGCGCAGCTGTCAAACGGTCGACTTCTGCGACGTTCCCGTAGTTCGTCTTCGGGCCAAGGAATGCTTCCGCGATGGGCAGGCCAAGGTTATTGAAGGGTACTGGCAACCCAAGGAGGAACGCTAGGGTTGGAACCAGATCTATCTGACCTACGGGACGCTCCTTTGCTGTCAGCGGAGGCTTAGCAGATGCGCTGTCGCGGTGGCCGAAGATGCCTCGCTTCGAATACATCCACAGGGCAGCCTCAACCTCATCGTCCGACTCGCCTCCGTGGTCACCCTTGACATCCATGCCATGGTCTCCCATTACTACGAGGAGGGTATCGTCGTCCAGCTTGTCGATCATGCGCCGAAAGATGTCGTCCATCTGCTTGAGCTTGCTGTTCATGGCGGGATGATCAGGTCCGTAGCGATGGCCAGCATGATCGACACCAAGGTAGTGGCCGATCACAACATCCCACCGATCCTTCATGCCCGGCTCGAGGAGAGGGAAGACATGCTCCGTGACGCCGTTATCTACAGTATGCAGATCCCAGACGTTGAACGAGTCGAATGGCTTGGTCAGGTTTGGCTCGAAGTAGCCCGGGAACAGCGAGTGCCATGTATCGTCTCCGATCTGCACCACCTTCTTGCCCGCTTTGTAAAGCTGCTCAATCAGGTTGTCCTCATCTATTGCAGTTCCCGCGAAGTTGCTTCCAATGTCGATAAAGGTAGGCAGTGTGCCCGTCGTCAACCCCTTCAGCCGCTGCAGTGTTGACGTCGGAGGGTCTGCAATGAAGGGCCGCAGGAAGGCATTGTTTGGCTGATCCACAGAGGTCTCGTATAATACAGGTAGCGCATTGTGGAAGTGGTGTGGCTGCTCGTCGCCGGGTTTCGGCTGGAAGGGTACCGTGAAGTCATACCGCAACGCATCTACCAGAATGACCACAGCTTTGTCGAAGCTCTTTGGGTGCCAACAGCCCTTCTCGATCGATCCTGGTGTGTATGCGGTTTGCAGGTCGATCGGTGGAACGGCGCATTCGGATCGGTCCTGGAGGACTAGGCGCGAGAGCAGGAATCCGCTGCAGAAAAGGTATACAGCGAGCGCATGAAACACCCTGTGACCTCGTCAGCTGCACGAACAAGCTTGAGGTTTGCAATGACGTACAGTAGCAAGACGAAGAAGGCTACGACAAGGCCATGCTGAGCCTTGAAGTTGACAGACAGGCGCTTGTTCTCGGCCTTGACATCCTCCAGCGCCTGCTTCTTGTCCGGCGTGTCATCCTCCATCTGCACAGCACCGCGGTTGTACTCTTATTCCAGCATTCCTGGCTATTCGAGAAGGTGTAGAGACAAAAGAAAACGAAGCCGAGAGCGTGTAAAAAAGTTCGGCTTATTGGCTTGAGGTGGGAAGTTCGTCGAATCGTTACCTAGGGAGGAACAGATGCGGACAACATTCAAAACGATTCCCGAACCTCAACCGCAGTTCGTCACGCGGCCTTGTACGGTTGAGATGATGTCCGACAGCAGGACATGCAAGTTGGGTGAGCGCGACGGGTGTTGTGGGAGAAGAGTGAGGGAGAAAGCGTTGTTAGGCCATGCAATTTCACACAGCCTTGCCGCCGCTGTAGCCACGCATTGGAATGCTCTACTCTCTAAATCATATACACTAATAGTACCATAGTAATAGAACCATATCCACCAAGCCCAGAGCGCCTCGCTCAAATACCGAAAATGGGTCTCCTTCATCCATTCAGATCCCGTCGTGAAGTTTGAAGAAGCGAAGTAGCTGACACCAAAACCTGTATCCTCCGCCAGCAGTAACACATTATATTTGATGTTCCCCATAAAGTATGCTGCTCCGTCCGTTGGCCAGCCGTGACTCGTGGAAAAGGTGCAGTGTCCGAAGTTGATGAGAACGTATATGTGAAACATCGTCGTCCGGAGCGTCCCGTCTTGCTGTCGCAGGTTTGGTGTGATTGCGTTTGGCAGATATGGGAGTCTCGAGACATGGTGGGTCGAATATGAAAGTATTGATTCGAAGAATGAGCATGGTCATGACGGTCGTATACCAGCTAGGAGACTTGAGGGCCCTCGCCCCTCCCCTGCACCTATTGCGGCGCATTGCGTGCCTTCTCCACCAGGCCGCCCACCCTCTCCAGGTCGATTGATTGAAAGCGCTCGCCCTCTCCGTATGCTGGTAGGTTCTCAGCCACCGGCTCAAGACCAATGCTAGTCTCGCCTACGCGCACCACCACGACACGTCCCGACTGGCGCTTGCCAGATGCATCGAACTCCTCCGGGAATGTGATTCTGATCTCCGGTATTTCTGACGAGGGCGATGGTGGTCCTGAAGACTGCGCAGCTTGCTTCTCAGAATAGAGGTACACGGACTCTGAGGGTCTGACCATAACCCGGCGATGACTTGAGGTCGAGGAAGTCGAAACACGCTTCTCGTCGTACAATGGGAGCAGCTCTTGCTTGCGCGCTCTCCTCCGTTGGCGCATGAACATCAGACCCGCAATCAGAAGAAGTGCGAGGATCAGAAGCACAAGCAATGCCACGAGCAAATTGACCATGGTCTGGCTGATCGGTGGTTGTGGCCCCGCATCCCGGCGCATGAGGTTCATGAAGTGCATCTTGATTCTACTGAAGCCCGAATGGCCGTTGTGTTGACGTTCGAGTTATAGACGTCGAAAGTGTCGTTGAAATGCGGTCGTGGTTTCGCTGTCGGCGAGTAATGATAATGACTACTTTGCGAACACATATTAGCACCCAGCCTGTGTGCAACCTGCATCTCAACGCTTCCCAGCAGGCTGGTGCTGTAAAGCGGTGTGCATTGCATGACGTCCAATTCTCCGGCCACTGAAACGCAACCCGGCCTCACTCACCTGTGGGGATTCTGCAGGCTGGGGGTTGCAGATTGTTGTTAAAACGAGTGTGGTGCGGACAAGCAGCTGAACGAGTGAAGCTGCTGTCGCTGAAACGAAGGTACAAGTCGCCGGTTGCAAAGGACGTCGCACAACGGTGTCTTCCAAAAGGATGGTCTTGAGGAGGAGAAGGAGAAGCTCTTGTTGTGCAGATTCCTCCGTCAGCCGAGATGAGCTGCAATAGCGGATGATCCCGAACCGTTCCTGCAGTAGCCTGCTAACTCGATGGGGGCAAGCTCGCAGGATGACAACCGTTTTCTGTACAACGGCTGTCCGCGACTCGAGTCTTGACGCGTCTTCTCGAAGGCGTATGCTGGTATATGGAAATTGGAAGAGCGACAGAGCTGCCTGTTAAGATAGTTCGTGATGTGAGAGACTATCCGGTCTTATAGGAACGATCAGCAATCTGGATGCTGCCAAATCGCAACCATGCGACATCGACGATCCAACCGGCTTGCCCGCCAGTGTCAGCCCTGTCAGCTGAAACAGTTATCGCGAACGGTGCCAAGGCGCCCATAGGTATGACTATGGAACCGTCAGCGTTCCACCACAGAACTCAATCGATGTTTCTCAAGGTCGAGAACTCGAAATTTTTATGAGAAGTTCGAGAGCTGGATCTACACGATGGCACTTGGTACCGATACAGTGTTATATGACCTATCATTCGTCGCTAGCAGACTCGTATCCGCCGAAACACATCTTGAAAGCAACGTCACAGTCTCCAACTCCTGTATTACCACAATGGCTGTCACCAAGAAATGGCCACGACGCGGCCGCTCTCCTCCACATCCTCCCATTACGTAGAAATCCCAGCCAGCGACCAGTATGTCCAAGAAGATACTCTGTGTCTCATGTACGGCCGCTCGGACCATTGTAGCTCTTCCACCCGTGTGTCGGACGCGCATCGCTTTGCGTGCGTCTGCGACTGCCATCGCCGTGCCTCTGCGCGAAGGCTGGCAGATGCCCAGCAGGCCTGAAGCCTGGTGGATTGTAACGCATATCAGGGGTTGCCGGCGCAATCGTCGGACCTCCATACTGTTGGCCACGTCCATATGGGTCAGTAGTTGACATGGGCTGAGGCGTCATCGGTGTCTGTGGCTGAGTAAAGTTCGGAGGTGGAGGTGGCGGGTAGGCTTGATATCGTTCCACACCAGGTGGAGGCGGAGGAGGCGGAGGAGGCGGAGGGTGCTGGTAGTGATCTGTACCCGGCGGCGGAGGCTGACGATCGTGTGGAAGAGCGAAAAGTGGGCTCTGTGGTTGCTCTCTATAGGGCGGAGGGTAACTGTTGCGATGGCCGCCATATTCGTGGAAGCCCGGGCCAAACACATGGTGCTGGGAAGGCGGAGGAGCACCGTAGCGTGGCGGATAAGAAGGTGGCGGCATAGTATGTGGCGGCGGAGCACCTAGAGTTGGCGGCTGGGTCGACGATGTAGGCCAGTGTGCGAGCTGTGGCTTCTGTTCCACTGGGCTGTTGGCGAATAGTCCATTGTGGTGAGTGTTGCCGGGCATCCCAGCAGACGGCTGCTGGTTGTGGGGCTTCTCGAAATTCTTCTTACGCCTTCTGTTTCTGGGCATCCCATTTCTCTCCGCTTTGTTCGACTTCTTCGGCCACTGTGGCTGGGATCGATTGTTCTGAAATCGTGGCTGCTCGCCGATCGGGCTGTCTTCCGAGGGTATCTCATCCTTAATGCTGACAGACGGCTTCCTCGCACGGGGCAGAGCTGGCATCTCCATAGGCGGCCTAGGCCGGTCATCGAAGGGCATTGGGGCCCGAGAGTAGCCTGGTCCAACAGCATCGGGACTCTTCGGCCTGGCAGGCAGGGACGGCGGCCTACTATGCAGCATTCCTGTCGAGAAAGGCCCATGGTTGACCGCATCTTGCTGGACGCGATGGTCCATCAATGGCGGGTATGTCGAGCCAGGTCTCTCAACCTGCGTAGGAGGCCGGGCTGGGAAGTCAAAGTGCGGACGCTCGTCAACGCTTCTTGGTCGTCTGTCTGGACTGCCGGTTATCGCTTGCTCATGTTCGTCAGACAAGATTCTCCGATGTGGTGATGGCTGGGCCTGTTGTGGCCTTTGTGGCTCTCCGCGATCGTCAGATAGTATCCTCCGATGTAGTGATGGCTGAGGCTGCTGCGGTCTTGGTGGCTCTCGGCCAAAGCCATCATCGCTGTTGACGGGGTCACGGCGCGACAGCACGGGAGACTGCTGGGCACTTCTAGTGTGCTCCGCGTCAGATTGCCTTGCTGCTAATGACGGCAAGCCATTCGTTCGCTCTGCCTGCATGGACGGCGATGGCCTGACATGTTCTGATGGAGCACTACCCGGTAACGGCCCGAAGGTAGCCGCTACTTGTCCAGGTGTGAGCGGTGGAGGCATGTTGTCACCGAATCGATCACGGAAGATCTGCCTAGTCCGCGGCGATAGTTCGATCTCGATAGGAGGGTTAGACGGAGGTGGTACGATAGGTGGTGGTGCTGATCGTGGTGGCGTATGGGATACCATAGGCCGGCCGCTCTGGTCAGCAAGGGCAGGCGCCTTCGGAAGCGCGGTGATGGATGGCCGTGTGCAGAGATCGCCCAGTATTTGCAGCCCGTGTGCTTGTTCGTTCGGGATGGTCAGATCATCAACCCTCTTTACCTCCGTCGCGGCGGCTGCGAGGAACTGTGTGCTGGCGATTTCGTCCAACCTGGCGACCGCTGCCTCTCTGGCAGTACTGTCCATGATTGCGAACGGCGGCTGTGTGTCCGGCCTCTTATCGTCAGGAAGCTGTTGTAGCATCCTTTGTAGTCGCATCTGCCGTACAACATCTTCCATTGAGAGCTCGGTCTCGTGAGCCACGCGACTGCGGCTCTCGTAGATGGGGTCAAGTGCAGCACCTCTCTTGAACCGATAGGACATCTTCTTCGTCTTTGGTATGACATCGTCCTCATCTTCAGTCTCATGCCCACCTGCAAGCTCCTGTTGTCGAGCCTCGCGAACAATGACTAGTATGTCATGCTGTAGGCGATCGACGGCCGCTTGTCGTGAGTTCTCGAGTGACAAGTTACATCGAGATCTGCGCACTTCTTGCTCCTCCAGCAATTTCTGCTTGAGCAAGTCAAGGTCAAGCCTGTGCTGGGCCTGGATCTCGGCCTTCCTCTTCTCAAGAGCAGCTTGTAGGCCAGCTTCGACTTCTTCATGCTCTGCAGCCTCCAAGTGGCTGTTCTCATTGGAGTGAAGGTCATCTAAAGTACGTTCAGATATCTCTGCAAGAATACCCTTTAGCTCCCGTGCGATGGTTCTGAAAGCCTTGCGTTTCGCGAGCTGACGTCGCAGGGCGATCTCGACTTCCGTGTTAGCATGCACAGCGCGCCTTCTTTTGCCTCCACGCTTGACAAATGGACGGTTGTCATCACCCGACTTTGCCGGTTCGTCCACTTCGTCGGCGTCGTCAAGATCTTCATCCTCGGCGGGCACTTCGGAACCATCAGCGCGCATGACAATATCGGTCGTCTCTGCCATCGCCTTCGACTGCGGCATCTCGGCCGAGCCGGAAACGCTTGACGCAGGAGAGATTCCGGGGGTAGGCATTGGCGTAATGTCCAGGGATGGGTTGGCAACCGTGATATCGAGGTTGTCTGGATCATCGGAATGCGAGCTTTCGACTGAAGCCTCTCGATCGGACAGTTCCTCGGGTAGCACGACTTCGACTGCATCTTCTTCATCCGAGTGAAGGCTGTCTTGAAGTTGTGCAGGAGATCCAGCGGTGGCCATGCCGTTGGGCGTCGCAGGTGGCGATGCTGACGACCGCTTTCTCTTCTTTGACGGCGAGAGAGCTTGGTGAACTGGTGAAGCGGGTCCTGATACATCTTCGATAACGTAGTCATCAATGGAAGGTTGCGTATAGTCAGGCATCGGATGATCGGTTTTCGCGGGTTCAGTCGGTGCCGCCAGCGGCATCACATTAGGTGACGGTTGGCTTGGAAGGCTGTGAGAAGTTCCGGGCCGAAGATTGTCAACTGAGCCTCGTCGACTCGTGTCATCTTCTATCGAGCCGTTGACTGAAGGCGTGCCGTTGGCGGTATCGGGTTTCGCCCTTCGGCGTGTAGTCATGTGCAATGGTCCTGAGGGGTCAAAGCGACCTGGTTTACCAGGCACCCGACGACCTTTGACGCCAGGTTTCTTGATTTCGGCATCTTCGACAGACATAGTCCGAGCTGCAAGTGAATGGCTGTTAGCGCTGCGGTACTGACTGGCGGCTGGCAGTGTCTTCCTGTCGTCCGCGCTTGAAAGGGACGCAGACAGAGTGGATAGGGATGCTCCACGTCAACAAATGCGCAGACAAAAGTCAGATCGGAGACAAGGAAAGACAGAGGCTTGTGGCCTGTGACAGTCGTTGCCAGTGAATGAGTGATGTGGTCAGGCGGATGCGAGGTAGATCGGTTGTTGCGCTCGGATTGCGGCGAATTGATGTTGCCAGCGGAAGTGCTGCCCTGGCTGCAACAACCAAGGAGTCGGAGACAACGCACCGGCAACTCAAGGGTGTCGCGAATGCTGTGAACAACGAAAATTGTTGCACGTACCTTGATAGCCTCTAGTCTGATAACCGTTGCGTATGGCGTACGTCGAGTTGGCAGTCGAGGTAAGAGAGGCCCCGTGTGCGGCGAAAACACTGGACGAAGGATCGGTTGCGTCGACTGTCGTGAAGATAAAAGGTCAGTCTTATCACCATGTACTTGTGATCAACGACTTGATACCTTCACCGTTACAGCAAGGCAACGGCAGGCGATGGCTCTGGCAAAGGCGAACAGAAGTTGATCTGATCTTAGGTATAATTGTCAAGCACTGGGCAACGCCAAACCAGGCTTAGTGCCTCGCGCTGATTGGCCGAGTCTCGCACGGAAGCACACGCTTGTACGTCGGCCAGACATCGACGACTTCTAGGCACAGTTGATATCAACAAGTGAATGTGTGAGCTCGCTATCTGCCAATGTGTGGCGATCAGAGATTGCTCAGAAGAGATATACGTCTGCGGTGCGGGACGGATGGGCGCGATAGCAAACACCTCACCAACAACATTCTACTCGAAAAGTGGAACAATGGTGTCCTGTTCCTTCAACGACGACATGGCGCTGTCCAACGATGCTCGCTTTACCAGATCAGTCTCACGTTGACAGTCTCAGGCGAAAATGGCGTTCGCATGCGTCGTTGGATCTTGTTGGAATCGAAGCATAAACAACAGCCTCGTGGGAACCATGAAAAGAAGAAGCGCGACTAGGCAATCCCAAAGAAAAGATTCGTAGGTCGGAGTCGACATCGGTACATGTAGGTCGAAAGCGCTGTACAGGCAAGCAGAGCATCTATTTGAAAATTCAACGTCCAACATCAAGCTGGCGTGGATCATGGGCCAGACACTTAGCCGTCGTTGCTGCTTCCAGATGTTAATGAATAGTGTATATGTCCGATCATCGCATACTTCACACGATTGCAGACCTCCATCTCATCAACGCTGATGCGGAGAGTGTAGCTCGCCACCCGCAGGCGAGCCTACATATGTGCAAAATGCGTGGTGGTCGCGCAATAGCGTGCTCGCCGACAATCATGATATGGTCAGGGAAGAAGCTCTCTTGCGTGTGTTATCATCGTCATTGAAAAGCGAGCTATCTACAGCAAGCTCACTGTAAGCCTTCGCTTCTTTCATCGCCTGCTAACGTACGCTCGTCATATGCAAGCGAATCTCATTAGAGTTGAGAAGTAGCAAAGCCCATGCCCTCATTGTCGAGAGACTTCGTTGCATGCCATGCCAGCGCAAGCTGACTCAACAGCCATCTTAGCTAGTGATTGTGCTTTCCTTGTGTCGTAGTCGATTCGTGCGTGTGGTTGTAAATAGAAGCACCTTACGCGGCCGGCTCATCAGGCTCGTCAGGCTGGTCGAAGAGGAAGTTCGCCGCCAACTCCTCGTTCTTATCGCAGGCGAAGTAGGCTTGGATGGCCAGATCTCTCTCGAAGCCTAATCTACAGAGCTGTGGCAAAGTTAGCACTACCCTGGGTCATGTATGTGGAATGACGAGGACTTACCCTCTCGATGGCCTCCCTCTCCTCCTCAGTAACGCTTATTTGCTGAGCACCAGGTGGAAGGGCCGTATCATCGTCACCATCCTCAGCGAGCAGCTGCATAAACTGATCCGGGTTCTGGGTGATGATCTGTGCGAGCTGTGGGTTACCGGCTGCAACTTGTTGCAAGATAGGCTCGAGCATGGCCGGCTGCTGCTGAACGACTTGGCGGAGCTGCTGGAACTGCGGGTTGTTGCGTAGAAAGTCGAGATTGGCAGTGTTACCACCTTGTCCACCACCCTGGCCACCACCTAGCGCAGCTGCGAGGTCACCTGCACCGCGGTTGCCGCCAGCACCGGCTCCTGCTCCCGCGCCTGCTCCACCACGTCCACCTGCCTGCGCTGCAGCCTCGAAAAGATTGACCGGCTCGTCACCGCCCTCCGCCGCCGCAGTCGGCTGTGCGCCTGTGTTGCCGCCCGCCTGCGCTGCTGGTGCCTGGGCCTGCTGGCCTGATGCTGGCCGCTGAGCTGCCGCCGCTTGTCTGTTCTCTTGCTCTGCGTTCTCCGGGATGCCGGTCAGGAGGTACTCCACCGCACGGTCTGGGTTGAAGAAGGCTGCGCGCATGGCCCTGTCGATTTGGTCTCTCGGGAAGCCCATACCCTCCATACTCTGAATCGCGGCATTGCGCTGTTCGCCTAGGGCAAGCGCAGATGGATCGTTGAAAGACTGCGGGTCAGCGGCTGAGGCAGGTGCGGGAGATGGAGTCGCTGGCGGCTGAGCGGCGGAAGTCTGTGGTGCGGCAGCCGGAGCCGCCGGTGGGGCGGGTGTAGATGATGACTGTGCGGGTGTTGCTGGCGGTTCGGCTGGCTTCGGTGCGGCTTTCGGCTTGGAGGTCATGCACACGATGAAGCCCTTCTCCTCGATCTTGTACGACTCGATGGTGTTGTCATCTTGCAAGATCTTACCAGAGTAAATGAGCTTCTGCTGCGATGGCTCCCAGCCCTTCTCTGTGCTGATCTTTTGCTTCACTGCACCGATGGTCTCTGTGGGCTCGGCGTCGATCGTGAACTTTTGCTGCTTGAGGTCCTTGAAGGTGAGCTTCATGGTGGGCAAGCTGTCTCGTGGATGTTGTGGTGTATGATGTTGTGGTGCAGATGCTGGTTATCGCTGGGGTGATCAGTCGTATGCAGAGTGTGCGAAGCTGGGGTTACAACTTGCAAGTGGTCTCAAGTGTTGTTGTGTGCAAGTGCAAGTAGTGCAGGCAACTGTGGCGGCGTCACTCGTGGAAGGTTCAAGTTGGAGGACCCTGCGCCAGCTAAGAAAGTGCGGGAGGTCCCCGCTTCTTTAAGGCCTCAAGGCATGCTTGCAGCATCAGGAGGACCTCGAAGTGAATGTCCTCGCTCCTTTCCGTCCCTTTCACTACACCGTCACATGCCACGACTCTCTCCTGCTGTACTACGCCATGCACGCTCTATCGACCATTGGTTAGCTGCTCTACTGCCGATATGCAGAGATCTACGGTCTGCTCAAAACGAGCTGAGATGGCTGAAGGAGCATGCCAGCAAGACATGTCTCAACGCAAAGAAGCATGATCATAACAGCTTGCTGCAAAGCTACGTGAGAAGGCGGGCGCGCGGCGAGCCATTACAGTACATCTTAGGCTCAGAGTACTTCGGCGACCTTGAGCTCAAGTGCCGGCCCGGCGTGCTCATTCCTAGGTCTGTCTCTATCTTCCAGCAGGTACACTCATTACCTCTCGTCTGATCTCTTTAATACGTAGATGGGAGACCGCTGCATCAGTCTGGTGTCTTGCGGGTGACCTCGCAAGCTTTGAGCACAGCCCATCGAAGACGATACGTGTCCTTGACCTCTGTACCGGCTCTGGATGCATTCCACTGGTGTTCTGGGAAGAGTACTATGGGAACCCAGCGTGTTCGGATGCCAAGCTGGACCTGATCGGTGTGGACATATCTCCGACAGCTCTAAGCCTAGCGAAGGAGAACCTTGCCATACAGCTCCAGGCGCCCAGTCGAGCATACACAGTTCGCGAGGAAAAGCCGAGAGCAGAGGCTTTGTCGGCGATGAGGTTTCTGCAAGCAGACGTACTCGCTACTCCTGGAAGCCGTATACCCTCTGTACTAGAAGCTTTGCAAGGCGAACACGGCGGTCACGACGGCAGAGCAGAGTGCGATGTTCTGATCTCCAACCCACCATACATCTCCTCCAAAGCATTTCGGAGCACCACCAGTCGGTCAGTCAGACAGTTTGAACCAAAGCTGGCATTGGTCCCTGAAAGTCGTGCAGATGAGAGGCAGCAGACGCACGACGGCGATGCTTTCTACCCGCATCTGCTCCGCTTAGCGGATCAGCTCAAGGCGAAAGTGGTGCTCTTTGAGGTGGCAGACATGGAGCAAGCCATTCGCGTCGCGAGGCTGATTGTGCAACAACATGCCTGGGACGATGTTGAGATTTGGAGGGACGAGCCGATGGCATTCAGTGCTCCGCAACACGACGCGGTACCGATCGATGGCCGGCAAGTGCGCGTGCGAGGCGACGGACACGGACGGTCCGTCTTCGCATGTCGTGGTGACGGAATGGCATGGATTGGGAAGGGAGATTGAGTGGGAGCATTGGCAAGCATCGCTGTCCTGATTGACACTTTTGCGCTACCTCTCAACGCTCCCACTTTCAGGCTTCACCGAGCGGTGTACGCATTGAGCTTCGGCCTCATTACGAGTCGCATGTTGCCTGGAGATGACCAATCTTCGCATCCTCCAAGAGACCTTGACCATGTGCGCCACGTCGTTGCCTGCCGCTTACACTGGAAGACTACTTAAGGTAAGAAATATTCCCGTCTTCCTGTCAATACTCGGAAAGGCGGCATTCTGTGCCTCGTCGACGACATGGCCTCCCTCAAAGATCTAGTTCCACAATATCTCTACGCAGACCGCCTGACCCTCGAATTCTACAACTACAGCCCAGATCATTACGAATGTCTCATCAATTCGATGAACACCAAGGCAGCTCACGAACGCCTAGGCGACTTCGGTGTACGATCACCAGCGCAATTCGATGCGCTCAACAAACCATGGCGACTACGAGACGGTCGCTTCAAAGACGGCGTAGCAGACGCAGACTTATACTACCTCATTCGCCTCGGCCGCGACAACCCAACTGGCAAGTTGATAGGCGGCATTTTCCTAGGTCAGCACCTGGTAGGGGAGCACTGGCTTCCTCCAGACCCTGGTTGGTGTGTACTGGAAGAAGACATGGGCAAAGGCTACGCTACTGAAGCTGCGCGAGAGGTCTTGCGCTGGGCGACAGAGGAGTTCAGTACGAAGGGCGCTATTGTGCTGGCGGAGGAGAAGAATCGGCGGGGCAATCGCGTGGCGGAGAAAATTGGGTTCGTTCCCGGTGTGCAAATGCCGGATGCTGATTTCCCGGGGCGTGTATACAATGTGCTCGTATACCCAGGGACTAAGTTACCGGAATTGAAGAAAGGGGAAGCGATATCGATGTTTGTGAAGTAGACACGTGCTCTAGTGGGTATCATGTTCTATGCTGCAGACCACCGCTATGCAATACTCAGCGCTCTGAATAGCAAAGCTTTCTGCTCATCATCGATGCGCCTCGCTAGCGAGACCGAGGCCTGAAATTGATCAGAAAGCACTACTTCTTCACCTTCGCCTTCATCATCTTGATAACTTCGTCCGGGCGCAGTACACCAATGTGCTGCCACCTTTTACTCCACCCCCTTGGATCAGCATCCATAGTAGCGCCATCCTGCTTGGGCTCATAAGCAACATGGAACTTCCGATACTTGTCGGCGTTGGAGATACTCCACCCAGCAAACCATTCGACCATCATATCCGTCGCTTTGGCTTCCTCCCTCTCCCACAGACCCATGAAGCTCGGCAAGTACTCAAGGTTGATAGACACGAGGTGAGACTCCGGCAGCGGGTTCGGCGGATCCTCATAGTCTTCAGCATCAGGTGGGCAAAGATTGCAAATCTCGGTGTAAAGCTGCAGCCATCTGTGGTCTGGACGGCCGCGCTCAGCAGTGCGCTCCAGCGAAAGTTTGAGAAGCCAGTCTTTAACTCCAGGGCGTGTAGCGATCTTGTCGTTTTGGCCAGCATCGCCCTTGCGCTTCGTGTCTTCTAGGAAGAGCTGGATGATCTCGCTCGCTTTGTCCGGGTGATGCACGAAGACATCGTCGGTGATGAATGTGACTGCGCCGTGTGGGAAGAGGCGTTTGCAGCAGAACGTTGGCGGTTCGTCCGATAGATCATCGTCGTCGATCTTCTGCACGCCGACGGAGAAGAAGCGGACACCGCCGCGAAGAACTGAGTACAGTTTCGACATCTGCCAAAGCAGCATATCGGGATGGACGATGACCAAGCCCATGCCGGAGGATATGTACTTCCCACGATAGTAGTCCCAAGCGCCTGCTGTGCCGGAGTGGTAGACTTTACATCTATTGTCTTGGAAATGTTTCACCAGTACTTGCAGCTCGGTCTCATGGTCAGCAGGCCAGAGAAGGTAAACGCTAGTATCGGCCGGCTTATCATATCTCTCGCGAAGAAGCCGGTCGGCGTCTAAGCCTAGTAGCTCGCTGCCTGCGATCACTGACGCGCGTTGTCTGAGATCTGTGTTCGCCGTACCCGCGTCGGCTGCAGTAGCTCTCCCGTGGTCAAGGCCTCGTAATGGCGGCAGAAAGCGAAACCGCAGCGGAGCGTTCGGTACGGACATCGTGTTCTGAACGTCAAGAAGGCGCCACTCATCGGCGTTGCTGCGCGCAGGGTATACAATCAGTGTGAATGTATCCTGCACCGACACAAAGCCCGCGGCATTCAATCTCCCACACTCAGCGAGCTTATCCGCATCGGTCAATGAAGCATCCATGGGCACCACGCTGCCACCAGGCCACTGCGGCGCTTCATTGACAATATCGGCGAGCCAGTTCTGGATGTCGTTCGCGGTGACCATACGGTCTGGCATCAGGTATACGCCATTCGACAGCGGAAAGAAGAGTTGGTCGAACCTTTTGAATCCGGTGATGTGGAGGTTGGCGTAGATCTTCGTGCTCGAATCTCCATTGCCGGACTGTATCTCGATGACTGCCCATTGTATGCCAGTACTCATTTCCTCAGGCCGCTGTACAGTGGCTATTTTGTCCTGTGGCAGATTGAAGCTGACTGAGCGCTGCGGCATGGATTTCGCATGAGACTGTTCACCAGACATCTGCGCTCCAGGAGCAGTCTCCATGACCGCCAAAGGAGAACCATTTCCCACCGTAGACTGCAAGCTTGAAGTCCTGAATGGCGCCATCTTGCTCAAATCGACACCACCAGGCGACTGCGCACCTCCGGTATAACTCATCGGCGACATTACTTGAGCGCCTGCAGCACCGAGCGGACTCACGCCATCCGGCCTCACACCACCCGCATTCGCGCCAAAAACTGGCGCCCAGCCTTGGTTGCCAGAAGCACCCATGGGACTTACCCCATTCACACTTCCGGCACCTTCGCCGTTCGGCCCAATACCGTTCGGCAGCACCATCCCCGGAAGCACCCTATACCCCCTGGGCGGCCCTGCACTAATACCAGTATAGGAATGCGCGTACGGACACTCGTCTTCGCTTTTCGAACACTTACCTGTCTCCCAGAAGAAACATGTCTTATGCTTCTGTTGATGCAGATTTGACAAGATCCCCGTCTCCCTGTGTGCGAACTGGCACTGGTCTTCTGAGAACTTACAGTTACCGTGTTGCCAGTAACGGCAGGTAGTAGCCTTCTTTGGTGCCCAAGTAACCGTGCCGCTATTCGCTCGTTGCTGTGGTGGCGGTGGAGGCGGTGGCTGCTGGTCGCCTTGTGGCATTGGGACGAATTGGGCAAGATTGGCGTTGGGATCGATGTTCCAGTGTGCGAACCGGCAGGTCTCTGCCGTGAACATGCAGTCGCCGTTGATCCAATTCCAGCAAGTCTTTGACCTTTTCCAGCCCGGCGGTACAGTGAACGTGGTATTGCTATCAGCGCGGTTTGGCTCGAGCACAGCAGGCGGCGTCCGACTCCTTTCCCTCTGCCTAGGTGGCGATCTCCGCCCGTAGGCACTATGTATCTCCTCCGGCCCTCTCACCCCACCACCACCACCACCCCCCCCCACATTAGTAGAAATCATCGGCACCCTAGGCGGCTCCGCCCTCCCAGTCTTCGGATCAACAATCGTAAGCTTATCAAAATCCGGCGCCTTCTCATTCCGACTATACTTCTGAAACCGATTCTGCTGGCTCAGATTCGCAAACTTCGGTCCCGCGGAATCCTTCGGTGTCTCGCCGCTTACACGAGCACGCTGTTTCCGCTTTCCTCCCGTATCACTGAACTTGGTGAACTTGGTGGGTTGGGTGGTCCGCTTGGCGGTCTTGTCGGTTTGGGTAAAGGTTGTAGTTGAAGGCACGAGCGGCGCGCTTTTCCTAGAAGCGGAGGCTGCGGCTTTGGCTGGTTTGACTGGTGAGACGGGTTTGGCGGACTTTGGAGCGCTTGTTGGTGGTTTGACGAGGGGGATTTTTCTCTTTGCTGGAACGCTGGCGGGAGGCATGGGTGGTGGTGGCACGTCTTCTTCCGGATAGATTGGTTGAGAGGAGCCTTGCTCGAACAGCGAGGCGTCAGAGTCCGGGACATCCTCTATATCAGCCATCGCCTTGTTCTTTACCGACTTCTCCACAGTGCGTCTCCCACTCGTACCCTTGGGGCCATCCTCGACATCAGCCATCTCCTCGTCCTCTGACGACAACTCAACAGCACGCCTAGCATTCGACACCTTCTGAGCAACACCCTTCCGCTTAATCGGCGAAGCCTTAACCTTGTTTCTCCTCACCGGCTCCGCAGCTCCAAAAATCAATTTCTCATCCCCACTATCAAGCGAAGGCAACCTCCTCCGCCGCTGCTTCGGCGCTGGTTCATCTTCATCAAAAAACATAGCCTCTCCAGCTCCATCCTCATCGTCGCTATCATCAAACGCCTCGTCACTCTCGCTCGGACTGACACTCATCCCCTTCTTCCTCCGCTTAGCTTTCCGCCTCTGATGCCTCTCCATTTTTGCCGCCGCAATCCTCGCCATGTCAGCATCCCATTCCTCCACGTCAAACACTTTCTCCTTTCCTGCCCGTTGGAGACGCTTCCGCTTCTCCCACTCCCTCTCGAGAACATCGTTCTGTAGATTCTCTGGAGGTTCCCAGGTGGCACGGGTGATATCATAGCCTTCCCACTTTAGTAAGTAGCCTGGACTGTTTGCGATCCCGTGCATAGAGTCAGTCTCGGCGAGAATCATCTCGACATTGTAGATCTCGCGTTGTTCGCTATCTGCTGTAGAGTCTGTGGCAATGGAGTCGGAGTCTGAGTCTTCCGCGAACGGCGCCGCCTTGCGGCGGGAGGTGTTTTTGAACATGGTGAAGTTGTCTATCTATGTTGCCAATACGTGAGGGGTAGTGTCGTTGAGCCCCCTCAATAGTGTAGAGGTGGGTTCTAGTGATCGTTGACCGGGAAAGAAAGTACCCTCCACACCACACGAGGAGCTGAAGGCCGTCGGCGGTCTTTCAGTTGTACCTCTCGGTAGGCCCAGGTAGAGACGTTGAGGCTCTGAGATAGCGAAGACCAAATGTCACCTATGGCTCGTTTGACGAAACAGGAAAGAGCGCGCCAGGATGGACGCCGGAGCTGCAATGCTACGAATACCCTGTTCTTTGTGTTCATCGGACGCCCGTGAATCATCATGTATAGCGTATTGACACGAGAGCCGGCATTGAAGGAGTTAGATCAATGGTTTGAAGTGTGTTTGAAGGTGGATGTTTGGAAGAAGTGGGGTTGTTTATGCACGCTTATGTCATCCAGGAGATCTGCAAGGCTGAGATAACGGGCCAGACCATCCTTTGGAGAGCATTGGCTCCTTGCACTTTGACCATTGTCGCATTGTCGTAGCAATGCCAGGAGCCTGAGCTACCGTGTAGTAGCGTCGAGAGAGAAGGTCACGTACCGAAGCTCAAATCTAACTAGACAACCAAGAACAGACGCAGCACACAACCATGGACGAAGTAGAGAACCCAGCCCTTCCTGCCGCCGGCGAATCGAGCCCAACACTTGGCCCTGTAGGCCAAGAAGAAGACGCGGTAGAACCCTTCACCAAACCTGGCATCGATACAGCAGAAGCAGAGGGCCTCGTCGACAGCGCGAACCCCTCTCCCATAGCCCAACCAACCGAACCTCAGACCTCGCCTTCCCCCTCTCGACCACCACTCAAACGCGATGTCTCGCAACCGCCACCAGAGCAACCACCTCCCGCACCGCCAGCTCAACCGACGGAAGCGAACGAGTTCCCCTCCGAGGCGCCCGATAGCTTGACGTTGGCAGATTTGAAGAGGATACGGAGCACCTTCCCCAATCTTCAGCCGCCACCGAAGCAGCAGGTGTTAGAGACGGACAAAATCTACGATTTTGATTACCGGGATGCCCAGTCTTTGCCTGTGGAGATTGAAGAGTGGTTCTCGTACTCCGACGAGGAGGATGTGAAGCTGAGGAAATGCAACGCGCTCTTCAACGTGGAATGGCGGTCTGGCGATGAAGGAAAGGAGCATGACTGGGTGCATGTGAGCGACGAGGTGAGGACGGCGTTCATGAGGAGGGAGATCGAGATGCTGAAGATTTCGGGAAAGAGCACGACGAGTTTGATGATGTTGGTCTATCTTGCTTTGGGAGTGTGGGAGGAGACGGCTGGAAGACAAGACGCTGGCATATTGGAGAATGTGTTCGCCGATATCAACTTTGGCGGGTCGAGGCTGGATGACTACGCCAAGGGCAGCGGGCTACAGATAAGGTGGATTGTGAAAATGGTGGACGCGTTACATGCTGTTGGTGGGCTTGAAGTCATCTACAACAACCTGCGAACCGTCTGTGAGCAGAGCTTCGGGGACTCGCCAGTCGAGCTGTCCTCCAGGAACGAAGCCCAGCCGAAGCGCGGGGAGGAGAGTATAGAGCTATGGTGCTGCTTGACGCTGATGTATCTCTTCATTGAAGTCGCGCGGACGGCATCAGGTGAGAAAGGCGCAGCACTCAAAGCAGACGTCCTCGCCCTGGAGCCAAAGTTAGTCAATTACTTCACTCAGATGACTGCTCGGCTCCGCTGGGATGATATTGCTCCAGTCCCACTCACTAAGATGCTGCTCCTAACCTGGAAGACTATCCTCGTCACTCTCGGCGGTATAGCTGAAGTCGAAGCGCTCAAATCATCTCTCCGTCCACAAGGGCCAACAACAACCAATTCCACATCTTCAGCAACCGAAGCAAAAGCGCGGCAGCAAAGCGTACGGGAGAGCAAGCAACCGCTCATCACAGCTTCGCCACTAGACTACCACCTCTTCCGGCAGGAACTCACCTCAAAATACCCGGCTTATCAGGCGCCTCCATCCCTTTTTCCACTGGAACCTGAAAATAACTCCATTCTTCCGCCCCTCAAACACCGTCGACCATCCACCTACAGTACCCCAGATACTTCTTCCCTTCCTGGTGCCACACCCTCAGTCGTCACAAACAGTATCATGCACCAACCAGTCCACATCGCCACCCCGGCCCCCTCACCTCCACCTTCGCCTGCTGGACCCGGTAAAGCCGGGAAGAAGCAGAACTACCAGACTAATCAAATGTTTCCCTTCTTGTACCCGCCCTTAGATGAGAGTAGTAGCGAGCTTGGAGGAAAGGGTAGCACGAGGGTTCAAGACGAGCTAGTAGGGAGGAAGTGGGAAGGGAGTGATGTGCCGGCGAGTATTTTGGAGGCGGCAGAGCTCTTTGCGGGGAGGATGAGGAGGACGAGGGGCCTTGGGCAGCTTTGGGAGGCGAGGGGAGGGTTTATGGAGTTTGAGAGGGGTTGGAAGGTTGGTGGAGGGGAGGTTGGGGAGGATGGAGATGTGCCGGATGGCTTTGAGTTGGTCAAGAAGCCTGAGAAGCCGGAGGAAGAGACGGCTGAGCAGGGGCAGCCGGTGGAAGAGACGCCGGAGGAGAAGAAGTTGAGGGAGGTCGGAGAGTACTACCGCGACTCATTACCGCATTTGCAAAGTCTGGTGATCGTATTGTTGAAGGCTGTGCTGCAGAATGTGACAGACCTCGTCACCAAGTCTAATGGGCAGAACGGTGGTCTGCAAGCGGGTATCCAGTTCGATCAGCCGAATGGTGTTATCAATGGCTCTGCACGACCTCTCGAAAATGGAGGCGTGGATGGCACTGAGAACACCGCCGAAGAGCTGGATCGCTTGCGCAGCCAGGAGATCGCTGCCAAAGCTCTCTCCGCTATCCTACTCCTACTGCTCAAGTGGTTCAAGGTGAGCCATGTGCTGCAGTACGAGTACATGACTCAGCTTCTTCTGGACAGCAACTACGTCCCGCTGATCCTCAAGCTGTGGCAAACGCAGGAGATTGGACGAGCATGCCATTACCAGACCGACAAAGAGGAGAGTAACTTCTTCTACTTCTGCCGAATTAACAGCAGGCAGGGACCTCCGCAACCGCAGTATGGCGTGGAAGGCACGACCTTCGAGGAGAGCGAAGAGGACGAGGCGATGCCGCCGCCCATCAAGCGGACACGGGACGAGAGCTCTGGAGATCAAGCTTTGTCACCGATGTCTTCAGGGCCGAACCAATTACCCTCAGCAGCGGCCCCCATGCATCCTCCCGAAGTCGACGAACTAGGATACCCGCTCACACCGCTACCCTCCTCGCCAATAAAACAGTACAGCTACCGCAACCTCTTCTCCGCGATAAACTACCTCCGCATCCTGCAAAAGGTCACTCGTCGCAAAACCCATCGAGCTCTACTGCTCGTAAGCTACAAATCCTCCAACCACTTGAAGAAAACCCTTAAAGTCCCCGTCAAAGAACTCCGCTACTACACCTTAAAAGTCTTTAAATCCCAAGTCCCCTTCTGCGGCCGCAAATGGCGACAGGGTAACATGAAAATCATCACTTCCGTCTGGCTGTCCGTGCCCGCCGAACTCCGCGATGATTGGCTCAGCGGCGGTGGTGGAGGAATGGGCGGGCAATGCGTTGGAGACGTGGATGGGACGGTCGAAGACGCTTTGCCGTTAGAGCAGAGTTTGAGGGCGTTGACGCATTGGTGGAATGTGAGGAATTACCCGGATGTTATGGGGGTTGATAGGGCGATGTTGGAGGAGGAGATGGATTATTTCGCGAGGGAGTTGGAGAAGATGGAGGTTAGGAGTGATGTTGATGCGGAGGGGTTGGGGCAGGAGGAGGGGTTGGAGGGGGGTGGGGGTGGGGAGGGGTGGCAGGGGCCTATCGAGGGGTATTAGGTGGTGATGTACGGGGGAGGAGAGCGGTGTGTAGATACTGTATAAGCGTAGTACAATTACGTAAGGTGGATCTTCCTTCTGCGTGACCTTCAAGGTTTCTCCATCGACTAGACCTTGGCATGCTGCCAACTCATTGCTTGACACAAAAGTCCTTACTTTTACGCTGTGCCGACGTAAGCAGAAATCTGAACGCTCCTCGCAGGTTGGTATTGCTCTCGTCCAGACAGCTGGTATCTACAAGATCATCAATCGCCACTCTTCTACAAAGCCTCGCGAGCCATGGCCACACAGTCAAATGGAGATGACAAGCCCTACTCCGAGACGAGAGAGATCCGCCGCAATCTCGAAGTCCACAATCATAATCGTTGGGGCTTCGTTATCTACCGATGCACCTACGGCGACGATATCGCATGGGAACAGTCCCAGAACATTATCAAGGACCGCGCCCACGAGCAGCTACTACTGGCGTCAGCTGGCCCGGACATGCTCGAAAGCCTAGGATGGAAGTTCTTCGACGACGAAGAGGCTTTCGACAACGCTTCTGTGACGACCCTACGCCAGCATTTCAATGCGTGGGTTAGCGACCATTGGCGACTTGAGCAGCCACGCGGCGCCGCCGGCACCCATCCCCGTACTCCTCGCTATCCGTTCTTTATAAGAGTCGACCGCGAAGTTTTAGACAGCGTTCTCGATCGGGCTGGTGCTCGGGCTTCGGCACTTTGGGCGGATGCAGGCTGGGTTCACATCATCAACGCAGCGTGGGAATCCGAGGTGGATGTCGTTGATCCGGACGATGAGTACGATCGGCCTGACCTTACTTGCGAGCCTGTCGAGGGCTGTAGGGAGCAAGATGTTGGGTGGATGAAGGTTCCTGTTGATAGAATCGGAATGGAGATGTATTCGACGTTTGTTGGTCGGGAGATGTGGTACACTCTCTACGAGCGGCCTCCGAAGATAGCTTTCTGGGCTTGATACACCGTCTTACCAAGTCGGAACGTTGTTCTGGCGTGCCATTGCTGATCGGATTGATTAAATACAAGGGCTTGTAGCGAATTGGAGCAGCTCATTCCCCCTACTCCCGCAATCCGTACCCGCGACGCTTCCAAGTTACGGCGATCGGTGACAAGAGGGTGTACAACACCTCACACCTATTCTCTCTCCTACGACTAATCACGATTCTCGAATGCCGCCGCGAGTTATTGGCGCAGGCGCAGTACGCCCCACCCCATGACCACCCCCAACCCTATCCCCGTCGGAGAAGGAGGTAGTGTGTGTGTGAAAGTCTCTACGAACGACCTCTGAAGATAGCTTTCTGGGCTTGATACAACAATTCACACCCATTCTCTCTCTTACGATCCTCGAATGGTGTACAGTGCGTTGCGAAAGTATCCGCAATTCTGCCTACCTTGTACTCTTTTCCCGTATAGGACGGCAGAAGGGTATTTCAACTTTCGCATTGTCGATTTGAGCGGCACAAGCTTTAAAACAATACAAAGCCTCTTTGCTTCGACACCTCTTCTACAATATCGTTAAAGGAAGAGGCCTTCGCTGTAGTTGTTGTTAGCTATATTGGAGCGGAAGATCCCCGCGAGAGCTCGGGTGGCTCCGGCCGTTAAGCTACACTCAATATTTGATTGAGATCCTCAATGAAGCTGAAAGCCCGATCTTTCTACGTTTTGCGGATACTTTCGCAACGCACTGTGTGAACGCAGCCGGGTCCGGCTCAGATCCGGAAAGAGAGCGCGTTTCTCCGACGCTTATCATGTGACTGATATCGACATCCCGCATATGCCTTCCTCATTGAGTAGCTGATGTCATACTTTGGCCGTTACTGAGCTTATTTCCCCACAAAGCTCCAACAAGGGTAGCTACGCCGCCAAAGATAGAAGGTGCTGCCAGTGTCCCTCAAAACACAACGAGCTCCGCCTCGTGCGACTCACTCTCAGTCCGTCGCTTCCTCCCTCTGTTTTTCTCTCTCAAGCTTAATCGAGCAGCAATGGCGTCCCTAATGCGAACAGCAGCACGGCTGCAGCCAATTCTTAACGGGTCTAGAATGGCAAGAGCAAGCATCCGCACACAACGTCCAGTGAGACGGTCAATGGCTTCAGCAACCTCCCCCAAGAATGCCACGGCCGCCGCCATGCAACAACAAGCTCCATCTATGAGCGAAGCAATTGAACAACCTTTCTTCCCCGACGAGCCCACCGGTCCTATGATCCGAACAGCTATCCCAGGACCCGAGAGCAAGAAAGCAATCGCACACCTGGATAAAGTGTTTGACACGCGAAGCTTGAACATGATGGCCAACTACCAGAACTCTTTCGGGAACTACATTGCGGATCTGGACGGGAACGTGTTGCTCGACGTCTACGCGCAGATAGCGAGTATACCTGTCGGGTACAGCAATCCGAGTCTCTTGCTTGCGGCTACAAGCCCGGACATGGCGAGTGCGCTCATCAACAGACCTGCATTGGGCAATTTTCCGCAACACGACTGGGCGCAGATACTGGAGACGGGGATTTTGAGAGTGGCGCCGCCGGGTATGAATCAGGTCTTCACAGCGCAGGCTGGGTCTGATGCGAACGAACTGGCGTACAAAGCAGCGTTCATGTGGAAGAGGTCGCAAGAGAGGGGTGGAGCGGACGAGCCTTTCACGCAAGAGGAGATGGATACTGCTATGGACAATCAGACGCCTGGGGCGCCGAATATGAGTATCATGTCTTTCCGGACCGGCTTCCACGGTCGTCTCTTCGGGTCTTTGTCCACCACTCGCTCGAAGCCGATTCACAAGTTGGATATCCCAGCTTTTGACTGGCCGCAGGCTCCTTTCCCAGCGCTGAAGTACCCTCTAGCGGACCACGTCGAAGAGAACGCGAGAGAAGAGCAGAGGTGCTTAGACGAAGCAGAGCATGTGATGACTGCCTACCACAACCCCGTTGCCGGCATTATCGTTGAGCCTGTGCAATCTGAGGGAGGGGATAACCATGCTTCGCCTGCTTTCTTCAAGGGTCTGAGGGCTCTTACGCGCAAACACAACATCATGATGATAGTAGATGAAGTCCAGACCGGTGTAGGCGCGACAGGGAAATTCTGGGCGCACGAGCATTGGGGTATGCAGGACCCGCCGGATATGGTCACGTTTAGTAAGAAAGCGCAGACGGCGGGATACTACTTTGGAAACCCTGAGCTACGTCCCAACAAACCGTACAGGCAGTTTAACACGTGGATGGGTGAGTACTTCTCGCTCCCTCCTCTCATCACATACTAACCGAGCTGTGACATAGGCGACCCAGCCCGCGCCCTCCTCTTCCGCGCCATCATCAACGAAATTGACCGTCTGAACTTGGTCCAGAATACCGCGGAGACGGGCGACTACCTCTACGGTGGCCTGCAGAACCTTGGGCAGAAGTACCCGAATGAGATTCAAAACCTCAGAGGCCAGGGTCAGGGAACCTTCATTGCGTGGGACTCGCCAAGACGAGATGAAGTGCTGGCCAAGGCGAAGAGTGTCGGTATCAATATTGGTGGATCTGGCGCTCGAGCTGTCAGGCTAAGGCCGATGCTGATATTCCAGAAGAAGCATGCGGATATCTTCCTTGAGGGCATGGAGAAGGTGTTTAAGTCGTAGTCGCGAAGTCGAGCCGACATGATATCATTATGAGGTTACGAATGCTGCATATTAGCGAAGCGAACTTGTTGCCTTTGATGAGAGCTATGGCGGAAGCAAGGAGTTCTCGGATCATGATGATTGCGCTGATGATCGCGCAATGAGCTATTTCACCATGGTACATGGTAGTCAATCGAGCTCGCAACAATGACTACGTACCTAATGTCTCCCACCTTCTTCCCGATCTCTGTTTGCCAGGGCTTTTGCTGCTCGATACTTGGGCATATCCGAGTATCGATCTAGCATCGTCAGATTAGAGATCCTGCCACCAAAGTCTGCTGCTGTTCAATCATGAGATGAGCCTTCAGGTCGCGTTAGCCTCGCCTGGGACATAATGGGCTAGCTGGTTCAACCCGCCTGGATCCATAGGTCTAGCCAGGAGGACGCTGTAGAAACCCGTTGAAAGGCACTTCTGCAGTGGCTGAAAGGATGTCGCTCCTCGCCAGCGGCTTTCTGGGCGGTTGTGCGTATCACTGCGTGGGGACTCTATCACTTTCCTGAAGTGAAGCTCGTGATGGCCAATCGGCCGACCACGTCGACCGCGTCGCTGGTGGGACCATCATCGCTGGCCCCTCCATTCCGGTGTCGATGAAAAGTTTTGCTTTTGGTTGCCAGAGCTGGAGGGTGATTCATGGAATGAGGAAGGAGCAAGAGGCTGTACGCCGCTCGTAGGGTGTTAAAAGGTGTTGCGGTACCAGGGCAGGCTTGGCCTAGTCCTGTGATACTATCTACAGCATCTATCAGCAAGCTCAATCGACGCGGATAGCTGACCGCCATATAACGCTATCAATGCTCATGTCCTCCGGCTGTACTGTAGCCAACGCCATGCAGATTGTCCAACCCACGCTATGCATAACCAAGTACCGGAACGAAGCCACCAGACACAATTCGCTGTACATCGTAGCTTACATGCCCATCATGCCTTGCATGCCATTGTTCGCATATGCCTATACATTGTCAGTATCGTTTTCGCAAATGTCAGAATGAAGTGAAGCACTCACCATAGGCTTAATATCCGGATGTGGCACAGCATCAAACTTGTTGAATTGTAACTTGTAGTCGGACTCGATGTCGATGTATGCGCCCTTGTTCTCTGTCGAGTCGCAGTACTTCGGTGCCGAGAATACAGTAATGCACTTGCCATCGTGCTCCTCTTCGTAGCCCTCCATCCGCACCTCGTGACTCCGGATGATCGCTTCCAGGCCGTTCTTTTCACAGAATCGCTTCGTCACATCCGGTCCGAACTGCATGCCTACACCGCGTTTCGACGGACCGCGGCCAGGCATCACCTGTGGGTCCGTCCAGAGCATCTCCATCATCAGCCCTGATTGACCTGGCTGTCGCTGGTTGTGTCTGTTGAGTTTGCGGATGTCGTCCAGTGTTATCGC
>JAKLLW010000542.1:0-30340 GCA_022814695.1 Neocatenulostroma microsporum
CCATACGCTCCCACTCAGACCGTGCCTTCCGGCGGCCGCGCCAACCGTCAAGGCTGGGCCGCCGGTCCGCCACCTCAATGGACTGGCATCAGCGCTGGTAACGGCATGTTCGGCGACAGCGGCTTCGGCGGTTCCCAGACCAACGGCCACATCGCCTCTCCAACTCCGCAGCGTCACAGCAACGGCAACAGCTTCTTCGCTAGCGACTTCGGTAGCCCTGGCTTTGCCGGTCGTCAGCCTGCGCCCTTCGGCTTCTAAGCTCTTCTCCATGTGCGAATACTGTACCAATACGATGCATCTTGGAAAGCACCCTTCGACAACACAACTTCTTCAGCCTCATCCATCATGAGCTACGATCTCAAACGGCCACATTGTCACGATAGATGGCTGGCACGCTTGTTTACTTTCTTCGACGACCGACACGGCGTCGCACAAACTTGTTACTTTGGCATATGCGACGGCGTACCATGCGACGGTCGGACATCTCTGCTTGGATGCTCCTGTACCAATATCAGCATAAGACACCGGCGCAACGACTACTACGCGATGCTTTCGGCGCCATCGGCCATACAAAGCTCGCCTACTGCATACCTTTCTTTCCTTTGTTCTCGCCACCACAACGATGGCGACTTGCATGTTTCGACCCCGGAATCACTTCAGCATCGATACGAAAAATACTTCAGCATGATCCATGACGGTACGACGTGTACTTATAGGCGGCCGCAACAAGGCTGCAGGAGATTGCTGCTGCATCATTTGAAGAAAAGCTTGTGTTCTTGTACTTCAGCGTTCAGGTCAGTGTGACGAGAGATGATATTCAAGCGGGGATGTGTGTACTTGGATGCAAGACACGGCTGGATATGAGGAGAGTCATGGACCTGGCGCTTTCACCGAACCCCTTACCCCTTCACGATAGCTTGCTTTGTATGATAGAGCACTCAATGACATCGAGTGCCACAATGTTCTGTTCTGTCCACGTTCCCTCGTGTGTCTATGGTGTCCTTGCCTCCTTCGTCTTCGCTCTTTATCCTGGTAGGGTTAGGGTTTGGGTAAGGTCGCAATTGTGTACTGGAGGTGCACCGGACTTGCGAACTACATGACAACAACTCAGTGATGTGGATACGCTTGCCTTGTTATTATTGGGAGTCGTTTCGTGCCAGACTTGTGTTGTTGCCACCGTTGACTGTCAATATTCGACTTTGTCGAGCTTCTGGCTGCCACCTTTCCACATTTTCAAGCACCACTCTCACACCAGAGCGCTCGCTACAAAAACAATTGCAATACACAGGTGCCGATACATCCAGGCATGATACATTAGATATTAAAAGCATATGAGTCCAGCCCACAGCGTTACCAACAACTCCCGAGCACACACCGCATTCGTTCACGGCGGTCAATCAGCATGCTGTCGGACGGCTCGACTACATTCTGCCACTTCGCGCAAGAGCGCGTCAGGCTGGGACAAGCACACCGGAACTCAGTGTGCCCAACGTGGGACTACAGTTCCGGAGGTCGAAGCAAGATGGTACCAGACATTACATTACAAGCAGCAGCGGCTTCGTACAAGCCATAGCAAATCATAGCCCTCAGCAGCATTGCTCCGCTGATCCATGTCTCGTAAGCCAGCTGTCAACACCAATGGTTCGATATCGCTCTCAGGTAGCATGCGGGCGGGGACCGGGCAAGAAGCCTCGAGTTGTCGCCCGTGTAGATGTAGGCTCGCTTGACATCGATACGGTGTCTGGCAGCAGGTTCGCTAGCGACTGCGACTTGACGAGCGAGCCGGACGTTGTACTCTACCGTCAGTCAGTATGCACTCCGACACCAGGTCTTGAAGAGATCTCGCACACCTTGAGCGTAGGCTCCTGCGCTCTATTCGCCGCATTCTCGCCGAGTGCCTGCCCACCAAGTGTCCTTGACGTCCCACTGCCGATGACACTGTTCTTTGTCATTTGTAGCCCAACGCGCCAGTAGTCGATCTCGACATCTTGGTCCAGCTGTCGAAGACGCTTGTCGACCATTCCAGGCGTCAGCGTACCCCGAAGCTCCGGGAATGTCCTGCGGACTTTGGAGACGATCGTGTTGAGCGAGTAGTTCCTCGCGTCGAGCACGCATATCGCACGGTCGTGCTGCTCTGTCCAGCCGCCTGGTAGTGGTGGAGTCTCCTCAACTCGGTCGACCAGGGCTGGGCCCACCTTGGTACCTGGACTACCGAGCAGACGGCCTGGGTCGGAGATCGGCGGTAGCGCTTCACTGTCTGGCCGTCGGAGAGATCCCAGCCTACTCATTTGTGTGGACGCCCTCTGAAGCAACGGGTGTGAAAGTCAGCGGATGTCGCACATGGTGACGAGGGCTTTGAGGTGTCTCAGAGGAACCTCCAAGAGTTCTACCCATCGTTACACGTACCGGTGCTGCACTTCGTGGACCCGGCACGGACGCCTTCTGGAAGGTTGGCATAGGCGGCGTACTGTTCAGTTCTGGTAGGAACGACGTGTTGTTCATGGACGAGGAGGTCGTCCTCATGGTATTCGTGCGGTCTCTCAGTGGAGTGGCAGGCTGAGTGGCGTGGGTGGCGGAAGACATGGACTTGTTCTTCCACCTGCGGATGTTACTTGAGTAGCCGGACTGACGATTGGCCATATCCTCGACATTGCTGGCTGTGGAGAACATCCTTGACTGCGTGCTGTCAGCGCACCCAAGCTCGAATGCGGCGTACCCCAGGATGGACGCACTATGGAGTCGCGGAAAGAGAATGCTGAGCTGCCGTTGCGTTGGATGCTTGGTCGTGTGTCCTGCGTACTATTAGCATGTCGATACATATGGGACCGAGCCATGTCTCCTCACCAAGTCGACGCTATTGTTGGCAGGCATTCGGATTCGGTCCTCCGGGTACTCCACGCCCAGATACCTGTTGATGTCGGTGCCGTACTTCTTCCGCTTCGTTCGCGATGAGTGCATGCCTCGAGCACTCATGCTCTGCTTTTGACGGATCAGTACCGCACAGTACTGACTACGGAGTAAGGTGGAGTGGAAAGGAGGATGCAGATCATGTTGAGTGGGAGGGACGGGGGGCGGGCGTGATGCCACTGTGACGGGACCGGGATGCCTCACCCGGTAGCCGAAAGGAAGGCACGCCGGCGCCCCTGGCTGTGCCTGCCGTTGTAAGCGTAGTGTGTATTGCACGAAGAAATGGCAGACGGATATGAAGTTCAGGACATTAGGTATTGCATTTTCGCTACTGCAGTACAGGTGCCCATATGTTACAGATGCAGTCGCCTTTTGTGTACACTCACCAAGGTCAACGCCAGAAACGCTTTTACGCAAGAGCATCATCTGGCGTCGCAAGGAAGTCGCGCTCGCCAAGCCAAGTCTATAGGTAGCCACTTATCTCAACATCACGGCATAGCGATCCATGAACGGTGCTGCTAGCCCACTAGCTCCTAGTTCTTCAGGCCCAGCTTGCTCATCAAGCTACCGCCAGCGCTGCCCGCACCTGGCTCCATGATGTTCAGCAGGCTCTTCCATACCTGACCAGGCTCTTGGCTGGCGTCGATCTTCTGCCAGATGCCCGTTTTTCGGTAGTACTCCGTGACTGGACCGGTCTGCTCGTGGTATGTGCCTAACCGCTTCTTCAACGTGTTCTCGTTGTCGTCGGAGCGCTGGATGAGCGGCTCGCCAGTCAGATCATCTGTCATGTCCTTCTTGGGGGGGTTGAAGATCTTGTGGTAGGATCGGCCGGATGCCGGGTGTATTAGGCGGCCGGTGATTCGGGCGACCAGGAGGTTGTCGTCGATCTGGAGTTCGATCGCGTGTTTGAGCGGCTTAGCCTGAGAAGTCAACATGCCGTCAAGTTTCTCTGCCTGCGGCACGGTACGTGGAAAACCGTCGAGGATGAAGCTATGCAGATCCAGTCAGCACAAGTGTCCCCAAACCCACTGGCCCACGCGCAATTCGAGCCATTGGCTTGCGTAAGATTATTCACTCACCCGTCCTTGCACTCCTTGTTGTTCTCCAGCTCGTTCTGGATCATGTTGACCATGATTTCGTCCGACACAAGCTTGCCCTCGTCCATGATCTTCTTCGCTTGCCGGCCCAGCTCAGTCTTTGCCGCGACTTGAGCGCGCAGCATGTCGCCGGTCGCAAGATGGCAGCATCCGTACCGTTCCTTGATCTTCGGCGCTTGGGTGCCCTTGCCTGCAATAACACCCACTGTCAGCATTCACGTCCGCCCGGAGGTCCAGATCGCGTATTGCTCGTCGCAAAGACACATACCAGCGCCCGGTGGCCCGATCAAGATCATCCTCATGCTATCGCCGCTTCCTGAAGAGACCGACGAAGAGCCATCACCGCCCTGTAACCGTCTCTCAAGATCATGAACTCTGTTCTCCAGCTTCTCGACCGTAGCCTTGAGCTGATCCACCAATTGATCTGCCATCTCTTCTGCTTGACTTTGTGATAGACCTGGCCGGACCGAGGCGATAGTACTGTAGCGATGTAGGTGTGTGATTGAGTAGTAGGGAAGCAGTGCAGTAGGACGCGGCAAGCTCGAGAAAGTTGAAGTTGGCTGGGAAGCTCAGTTCATCCTCGGACCTCCGATCGAGCCCGCCAAGACTTCTGAGAAGCACGCGCTCCGGCGGACCGGAGCTGCTGCGGACTCTGCGGACGCTTGAGGTTGCCCAAAACGCAGTGAATGAGAGCGGATAGCAGGCACGGCAGGATAGGTGGACAGGGATGGGAACATAAGATAGGTGCTATACGTAGGTGACTGAGGGTATCTATCCAACGCTACTGATACATGGGCCAGTTCCCGTATGCAAGATCCGGCCCCCAACTCCCGTACCTTACGCCATCGCTATGCAAAACAAGTCATCCCCACGCACATCAGTCTACGACAATGCACTCACTACTGAGCAGCTCCTCCTTGCCTGCTCGCCCAGAACAGCATCGGCCGGAAGTACTGCGCCACAAAGCTCTCCGTATAGTACGAGTGCTGCGAACTGTGATCGCTCACCAAGTTGTGCGCCAGCTCGTGACAGAGCGTGATCCACCAATACGCACAAACCTCAATCCTACCATCTGCCGTATCCATCTGCGCCATGTGTAGTTGCATAAAGTACCGTAGGTTACAGAACAAACTTCCATTGCTGTTGAAAGCAATCGTGGCGCCTTGCTCGTCGTGGAAGATGCTGAGGGTCGTGGGACTGAGGCCGAAGATCGTGGCAGTCTCCGTGAGGATGTAGACAAAGTTGGATATGGCCTCACGGCTGGCGGTCAGGAAGCCATTAGGGTCACGATGGCTGCGGGAGAGGAAGAACTTGATGCCGTTACCGAAGTCGCTGATGTAGTTTAGGTCTTGTCCGGATCTGGTGTCGCAGTAAGAGGGTGTTTCTTTGATAGTGTTCGTCTGGGGTGGCGAGAAGAGCGACTGCTTATTGAAGGCTCGTGATGCCTTGATAGCCGATTGCAGGTTCTGCTGTAGCTGCCGCGGCGATGAAACCTGCTCCGTACCTGGCCCCAACGCCTTGCCGCCGTTGGGATCCTTTGGCTCGTATGGTGGAGGAAGATCATCAGAGTGCTCGCCGTTGCCAAGCATGTTCTGCATCTGCTGACCAGCTTGACTGCCCGTGTTCAGGCCGAGTGCCTTGCTGAGATTGCTGAAGACAGACTTCTTCCCTCGTCCTGATGACTCAGGCCGATGCTCAGGCGAGTCTGCAAATGCACCAGGCATCGAGAGCTGTCGATCAGGTGTCTCTGGTGACTGTTCGATTTGCCCACCGTTCGGCATGCTACCATTCGCCATGCTATCATTCGCCATGCCACCATTCGCCATGCCACCGCTAGGCAACCCACCGTTAGTGACAGCCTTCTGCTCCTGCGGCGGTCGAGCAGCAGCTTCCGCCTCAGCCATCCGTCTCTGCTCATCTTCCCTCTTCTGCCGCTCACTCTCCGCGATGCGCGACTCCGCAGCCTTCTGTCGGAGGATGCGGTCGACGTTGTACCCCTTGCTCTTCAGCCTCCTCAAGTCAGACTCCAGGATAGTCTCCAACGCAAGAAAGTCCTGCTGTCTCGGCCGCTTGACTATCAGACTCATAATGGCACGGCTGACCTCATACATGTCGAACTTCGCCGTAATATAAAGCGTAGCATCGCGCTTGGTCTCGCGGTGAAGCGCAGCTGTCCGCTTCTCAACGAATTGCATCTTATAGCCCTTCAATCGGCGAGTGATCTGCAAGTACTCCGTGACCTTGACAGTCAGATTCTGCTCCAGCCACTTAGCGTCGTGCCTAATGACATCTGCAGTATGGTCGTGCAAGAAGAGTCTGCAGCGCTCAACGATGAGCTTCTGCAGTCTTTGCGCAGGGCTCTGATCTTTCTGTATTGCTCCCATGCGCTGATCGTCTTCCACCAGTTTGCTCAGCAACGGTGTCTCAAGAGCGAGGTAGAGGTTCTCAAGCGTCTCTTCCTGCGGTGCGGTGAGCAGGCTGGCTTGGAACAGTCTATAGGAGCCAAAGTCGTCGACAATAACCATACTCGCCGCCGTGGCAAGCGAATACTCTTTGATGTACATCTCTTCGTCGTCCGGATCGCGCGCTTTTTCGCTATCGCCGGGTACATGGACGACTTCTTTCACTGCAAGCAGACACGGCGCTTGCTTCAGCTGCTGCCAAAGTGTCTTGTCTCGCTTCAGGTTTGCGGCGCTGTCGGCAATCTTCTGTAGTAACTGGAGGTACTTATCCGAACCAAGTGTCTGCAGCAAGCGAGCTGGCTGCCGCACGAGCATCCCAGCAATCTCTGCTGCGCTCGGCTCATGCTTCGAGCCGACACGCAGCAAGAAAGAGTTCGCTTCTGGGCCGAAGTCCACGAAGTCGAAGATATCGCCGTAAGTGGAACTGTCGCCCAAGAAGCAAGCTCGGGGCGCGACGAACCGTACGCCGTCCGGCCGCTTCTCTGTCCGGTCCTGGATCGGAACAATCGGCGCGTCACCAAGCTTCTCAGCCAGATGACCAGACGGCCCAATCTCGTTCAGCCTGCCAGCGAAGTACGCATATAGCACCTTAGCTGAAGCAACATTCGCAGGCGGGCCCTTGATCAAGCGCTCCGCAGCAGTGTCAATGGCCGGATCCATTGACACACCAAAGACTTGATGATGCGGCATGATATCCTCCCTCAGCGTCCGAAACCTCAAGACCGCCACCTGCGGGTTTGCATAGCATTGCGATGGCTTAGCGATGAGGTTCCTCCCTTCGCCCTCGAAAGGTTGTACAGGCAGGAAAGCTTTGTCGATCTCGGCCATTGGGTAGCGGTTGTAGCCGTTCTGGTAGTGATTGATAATGAAATAGTTAATCGCACTTTGTTGAAGCTCGCTTCTGGCTGGCGCCTTGCTGAGGATGTCGACCAGGTCCATTACCGATGGGTAGGGTTGCAAGCCTAGCATCTTCAGAAAGCGGCCCTCTGGGCTGCTGGGTCGGTATGGACCAGGCCATTGCAAGACAGTCAAGCCAAGTTTTCTAATGGCCTCTTGCGGCTCGTAAAGCTCAGACAGGCGGTAAAGCTTGCCTTTGTGAACTTGGTCGCCAGACTGCGTCTCAGCGGGACAGATCGGCGTATTCCGCAACCTCTTGAGATCTTCTTGCGGTATATCGTCCTTCACGGAGACGAGATACTTGACCAGATCAACATGGCTCCATTTGCCTTCCTCGGCAGCACCAGCAGCACTTTTCGCCATGAGCCTGTCGAACACGACGTTGAGCTCAACCGTCTTCCGCACACCTAACGAAGCCAAGAACTTCTCCTTGACACCCTGCAAACCGGTAATGGTTGGCAGATCATCGAACAGCTTGACATTGCCGAAGTATGACTGCGGCGGCTTACGCATGCCGAGCTTGGTGGGTATGACTGTCCGTGGTACTAGCAGCTCCGTAACAGTCTGCTTGCTGGAAGCTGACAAGCCGTCCCACGCTTTGGAGATCACGGGCAGAACTTGCGAAGCAACAGCCGGCGTAGCCGTCAGGCTCTGGCTCGCGCCAAAGCCCAGCCCGTCGCTCTCAATGATCCACCGCAGCCAAGGCACAATCTGGAGCTCTTCCCAACCTATCGCCTCCAACTGCTTCGGACTCAAGCCCTTCGTAAGACGGAACGGGATCGTCTGCGGCGGTGTGGGTAGCTCAGCAGGTATCTTCGCGACATTGACGAAAGTCAGGATGCTACCAAGCTGTATCACAGGGCTCGCGGATGTATTGACGTGCTCATCGCTGATGCTCGCCACTGTACCGTCAAGAAGCGCCTGTACGCCGTGCGCATCAAGTTCCTGTCTCGACACTTTGCCGCAAGCCCACTTCACGAGCTCGGTAACCTGCTTTTCGGTGAGCGCCTGTGCCTCAAGCTCCTTCTTGATATCCGCAGTTGTGATGTCTGAAAGCAAGCCGTAGTCTCTTAACTTCGTGAGAAACTGGTTGGCCTTGTCCATGAGCTCATCCGGCACCACCGGGATACCCTCGACAAAGCTAAGATCTTCAGTCGCTACTCTGACTTGCTGGCTCGGCAGCACGCCACGAGTACTCAGCACATCAATGCTCCCCTTCTCATTGCACATCCAGAATGCCTCCTCAATATACTGCCCCACCTTCGCAGAAGGTGTGGACTCGTCGTAGTGAAACTGCTTGTAAGCATGTATCGCAGAAGGCATCACAGCCGCCAGGTCCTCCTTAGTGACCTTCTTGCGGCCGTTGGCGGACAATGTACGCTCGAGCTTGGCCTTCAGCTCCGCCATCTCGCCTGTGTACGCTATGCGGCAGGCGATACCGGCCACGCGCAGCATCTCCATGTTCCAGTCGCGGACGTAGCGTGCGTTCAGATCGATCGACTCTCGCTCGACTGTTGGAATGACAGACGGAGCTGAGATGTGTGCTAGCAGACCTGTTGTTTGCGCAGTGGGAAAGCCGATAAAGATCTTGCCGTTCTTGGTGGGCAGGACTGATGAGAAGATCGCGCTCGATTGCTTGGAGCCGGCTCCGGAAGCGACCGATAGCGACGACTCGTCATATGAGGACGTCAGGATAGCAATGCGCGTATGCTTTGGTGGTGGCTTCTTCGTCGCTCGCTCAAGCTCAGCAGCCAGCTGCTGCTTGACGTATGTCTGCACGTTGACCGTACTCAGGCGTAAGAACACGGTAGCCTGACTGAAGCCTGCTAGATCCTCCACAATCGCCTGCTGTAGCACCTCTTCTTCACGCTGTGCTTTCCTTGATGCTGCGTTTGTTGCTGTGGGCCCGCCCGTGAAGCGGCTGAACCAGCTTCTCAGCGATCCTCCTGATGCGTCGCTCTGAGGTTGTGCTACTGATACAGCTGCAGTTGGCATCGTCCGGTTCCAGCCGACAACATTCATCCACCGTGCATCAATCTGTGCATTCTGGTATTCTACATCCACGATCTTCATCAAGCCATCTCTTGTCCTGGGGTTCACATCTTTCGGTATGCTCACGCTCGCACCAGGCGCCATCTTCTTGTTGAGCGTGAGGATGTTCCAGTCATCCAGATGCAGCTCGATCGTTTCGAGACCCACGAATGTCAGACTGGTGGCCAGGAATTGACAAAGGCTCAGCAGCGACGGTACAGGTGTGCTCTGACTCCGGTAATCGAGCAGAAAGGTAGTCCCGTTTGTCGCCTGATCGTCCGGCAGCTTGCCTCTCCGTGTGAACAGGCTGTCCTTCTTCCAGTAGAAGGCCATCGACTGCTTGCCCGAGCTGACAAAGGGCGACTCACAGTCTGCGAAGACGCTGTAGAAGCCCACACCAAATGCGCCAATCTTCGTCTCGTCTGGGTTGCCTTCGGCTATCCTCTTTAACCTCTGCCAGTCGTTCTCTTGAAAGAGCTCGCCATCGTTGCTGACCATGAGCGTCTTGAGGGTGTGGTGTAGTAGGACATGCCGTAGGTGGTCTGAAGGATCTTGGCCTTGTGGTAGAGGTACGCTGGCTGAGGGAGAAGTCTCAAATCGTATGGTGACCTTCTTGGCCTGCGCATCGGCGGCGTTCTGTATCAGCTCTCGCAGCGTCGTCCATTCTCCAGAGTATCGAGCAAGCACTTTGTCGATGAGTGCTCTGGTGTTGACTGTGACTGCTTCTTCGTCTTCATGCGATACCATCGTCTGCTCCCGCAGACGGGCATACTGCGACGCCATCGTTGAACAGGGATATGTGTATGTTCAGTACTTCGAAATATAGATCCAGGCTGCAGCTCAGGGCATGTTGTATGGATATAACAGGGTGGCGTAAGGACGTGTGGTGCCAAAAGTGTCTCGATTGAAGCGAAAGTAGCCTGTGGTGTCAAGGTCTCCTCCAGAAAGTGTTCGAAGTAGGTGAATGTGGCAATGTTCAAGCGCGTCCCCAAGTTGAGTGTCTCGCGGCGGTCATGACATGTGAAGCACCTGATCAGGCTAGAATCAACACGCGCGAATGGCCGTGCCGCTGCACGCGATTTCGAAGCTTAAAATTTAGCCGGGTTGACCAAAGCTTTGTGTTTTGGTTACGACAAACAGCTGCTCTTGAAACAACTCTCTACCTTACCAAACCCCAGACTGGAGATCGCAGAGATGTCGGTGGATATACAGACAGTCGCAGGCTTGCTGCAAGCCAGTCTCGACCCATCGCAAAACCGACAAGCTGAGCAGTCGCTCAAGCAAGAGGAGACCAAGCCAGCCTTCTCACTCGCTCTACTACAGATCGTTGCGACCGACAGCTTCCCGCAGAACACACGATTAGCCAGCGCTCTATTCTTCAAGAACTTCATCAAACGCAACTGGACGGACGAGGAGGGCAACCACAAGCTCCCCGAGAATGAGGTGGCCACCATCAAGAGCGAGCTCATCGGGCTCATGGTGAGAGTGCCGCCTTCAATACAGGCGCAGCTCGGCGATGCGATCAGCGTTATCGCAGACAGCGACTTCTGGGAGAAGTGGGATACACTGGTAGACGACCTAGTCTCTCGCTTCACGGCAGACGATGCGCAGGTCAACACCGGCGTGCTGCAAGTGGCACACTCGATCTTCAGACGCTGGGAGCCGCTATACCGCTCAGATGATCTGTATACCGAGATCAACCACGTCCTCTCCAAGTTTGCTAGCCCGTTCTTGCAGCTATGGCAGAGCACCGACCAGGCCATCGAGCAGAACCAGGGCAACCCAGCAGTGCTGAAGGCGCACTATGCGACGCTGGATCTCATCTTGAAGCTCGTGTACGATCTCTCAACGCACGACATGCCACCACAGTTCGAAGAGAATCTGCCTGCGATCGCTTCCCTCCTTCACAAGTACCTGACGTACGACAACGCAGCGCTACAGACGAGCGATGATGATGAAGCTGGTCCGCTGGAAGATGCAAGAGCAGATGTCTTCAGGGTGCTCATACTGTACACGAAGAAGTACGAGGAGGAATTCAGGGATCATCTTGGACAGTTCGTAGGCACATCGTGGAGCTTGCTCACCGGTCTTGGTCCTGAGGCGAAGTACGATGGTGTGGTCAGCAGAGCATTGGAGTTTTTGACAACGGTCGTTGGCATCCGGACATACGCCGAGCAGTTCAACACGGCAGACGTGCTGGGTCAGGTCACGGAGAAGGTGGTGATACCGAATCTGTCGTTGCGCGAGTCGGACATTGAGACATTCGAGGACGAGCCGATCGAGTTCATCAGGCGAGACTTGGAGGGCTCAGACGAGGAGACGAGGCGGCGGGCTGCGACGAACTTCCTCAGGAAGCTCATGGAGCAGTTCGAGAAGCTGGTGACGGACGTGGTCATGCGATATGTCGACCATTTCTTAGCGGAGTACGCAAAGGACCGGAAAAGCAACTGGAAAGCGAAAGATACAGCAGTACATCTGTTCTCGTCAATCGCAGCAAAGGGTACCGCGACGAGCGCAAAGGGTGTGCTGAGCGTCAACCCGAACACAGACGTGATCGACTTCTTCCAAAAGCACATCGCAGAGGACCTCACGAATGCCGATGCAGAAGCACTGCTGAAAGTGGGCGCGATCAAGTACCTCTACATCTTCCGAAGCATACTGTCAGCGCAGCAATGGGTTGCAGCCTTCCCGCTGCTCGTCCAGCACCTCAACTCCTCGCAATACGTGGTGTACACGTACGCTGCGATTGCAGTCGACCGGGCGCTATACTTGACAGACGAGCAGCGACAGCCCATCATACCGCGCGATAGCATCACGCCGTTATCGAAGGACCTGTTGGAACATCTCTTCAAGCTCATCACCAAGGACACGAAGCCGGAGAAAGTTCAAGAAAATGAATTCTTGATGAAGTGCGTGATGCGCGTTCTCATCGTTATCCGCGACGGTGTCCTACCAATTATGGATGTCGTCCTGACAAACCTCGTCAACATCACGAAAGTTATCAGACACAACCCGTCGAACCCGGGCTTCTGCTACTTCCACTTTGAGTCGCTCGGGGCGGTGATACGGTTCGCTGGGCCTGCGCAGCCGGAAAAGGTTGAGGAAAGCCTTTATGGTGTCTGCACAGAAACACTTGCACAGCCAGACCGTGAAGAGTTCCGACCGTACATCTTCCAGCTGCTCGCTGCCATGGTCGCCACGAACTCGTCGCCTTCCATATCAACGCGTATGCAAGCGCTTGTACCACCAACGTTGACGATCACCAACTGGGACAGCAGAGGCAACATCCCGGCCCTCAACCGCTTCCTCTGCAACATCATACCCAAGTGCGCTGAGCAGATTGCGGCATCAAACCAGACCGAAGCTATCCTCATTATCTTCCAGAAGCTTGTCAGCAGCAAAGCGTACGAGACGTACGGTATGGACCTGATTGAGACAGTCGTCACGGCCTTCCCGGTCACTGCGCTGGAAAACTACTGGACACCCATGCTGCAGATCATGTTCAACCGGCTCTCGAACAGCAAGACGGAGAACTTCACGATACGTTTTATCCGCTTCTACCATCTCGTCTCGGCGCTGGTTGACAAGGGTCTCGGCGCAGACTTCTTCATCAACATTGCCGACCAGGTGCAAGCGAACGTCTTCACGCCCATCTACACTCAGATCATCCTGCCGGACACACAGAAGCTGTCAAGGCCGTTCGACAGGAAGACAGCAGTCATCTCCCTCACGCGCACATTGGCTGACAGCCAAGCCTTCGTCGAGCGATACAGCAAGCGCGGCTGGACCATCACCTGCCAAGCCTTACTGCAGCTCCTCATCAACCCGCCCGTACCTCCGGCATCAGAAGACACAATCGAAGACCGCGATACGGATGATCTGAGCTTCGGCGCCGCTTTCACGCAGCTCAACACCTGCAGACAGCCGCCAAAAGACCCGTGGCCGGAGGTGCAGGATGTGAAGCGATGGGTGGGCACAACGCTCAACCAGGCGGACCAGAGGCATAATGGGAGGATCGGACAGTTCGTGGGTGAGAAGTTGGGTGATCAGGAGAAGGCTGCTTTGCAGGCGGTCATGGCATAGGTGGACAGGGAGAGGAGGTAGCGTTGGCGTTGCATCCACGGAAGGCGAAAGATACCACGTTCAGCAGGCTCGCAATGAGTTGGCGCATAGAGCGTAGAAGCATTGTAGGTAGGTCCCAAAAGGTAGGTTTTATGTATCATACCCCAACAAGCTATATGGCGGGCATCGTCATGGCTTCACAAACCGCTTTTCTGCCTGCCTCGTGCTTGCCTGCCTTCGAGTAACCTCACCCTGCCCTGTATGGCCACTCGTGCTCGTGAGATGCTGGTGGCACCGAAAGGTAGATAACCGAAGCCAACGGTAACAGCTCTCGCTCCTTCCTGTCGGCTGCAGAGTGAAGGCTTTGCATCCTGGTTCGGGTCAAAAGTGATTGGCATACATGATGATGTGGGAGTCACCTCACATTTGTAGGTTTATGCCGAAGACCGAGTACGACGCCATGCGAGCAGATCAACTTGATTGATGACTGGATGTGTCCACCTTGGTGAGGTAGACTTGCCGACGATGAACTCAACCTCGATTACATGCCAGGCATACGCCGGGGACGGCGAAGAAGAAAGCGCAAAATGATGGCTTGATCTTTGATCAGATCGTCGAAGAGGGCAACCCGGACTCGTCGACCCAAAAGAATTCAAGCCGGCCTCTGTTATTTACCTTAGGCCATGATGCCGAAGTGGAAAGCGCAACCAGTGCTTCCTCCGCAGTAAGGTATTGATTTGATGAACTAAAAAGCAAAAGGACTACCACCTTCACCCTGTGGTAGGTAATCGGTAACTGAGTGCCGTTTACTTTATCACGACGTCTATTTGTAGTGACGCCGCCCAGATCTCTCGTCGACCTAGGATTAATCAGTGGGATTTGAGTCCTGATATACATAATTGATAATAGCGCTTACCGAGGTAAAGCCGGCGAAGCCCAGGGAAAGGGGTCGGCTTGCGAGCGTCGTTTTGACTCTTGAGCGGGCATTCAACGTTTCCGCACGCCAATTCGTGCAACATGAGATGTTGTAGGTCGGCAGAAGGCTCCGATGACCTGCTCGCAAAGTACTTGATGGCTGCGAACGCCGCCATAGGCTAGGTATCCGACACAGGGTCCTGGCGACAGACGTCGACTGGGATCACGACATCTCAGAAGGTCGCACCATACCATGTGGTATTGCAGAGGCCGCCAGTGGGCTTTCTTGGCTTTCTCAGAAGGCTTCTGATGGCTGGGATCGCTACCACAGGTCATATGTCCGATACAGGGAGGTGACAACGGACGCCTGCTGGTGTGGTCGGTCACGGACGTGCAAGTCATTACGCGCAGGCTCGTGAACCATTTCGAACGCACGAGACACCTACATCTTGTACATCTCGAGGGCTTTCAGATGTCTACGAGCCTGGACCCAAGAAGTTGCACGTCCATGATCGACCATACCAATAGGGCCGGAGCGGGCGGAGCAACCGAAGGGCTTGGGTCTTACGGACGGAGGGCTTCATGTCTTCGGTCATGGCCGACTCTATTTGTAACAGGCCAGAGCGCGTTTGTGGTCCTATCTTTTCCAATCGTCTTGTTTACCTGTAAAGAGCGCCGTAGACGAAGCGCATGAACCTATCATATCCAGCCATCATCCATCATCCAATCATGCATCGGAATCCATCTCTAGGCCTTATCAAAAGCGACTACACCAGCCCTCCTTCGGCGGCGGCCATCCTACGAGGCTCAGTGACAAGTATCGTTGCCGCTCGCTGTCTCAGCGACCAAGGTGAACTGCTAGCAGGCGATGGACCTATACAGTAGCTGAACCATGTGCAGACGCATTCGTGATGAGGCTCAAGAGGATAAGAGGATGCTGTGGTATCTCGAGGAGCCTGGGTTCTCCTCAGCTGTCTAGTGAGCGATACAGCAGCACACGATCGTTTCGGTCTCAAGGAGATGGCGGCAATATCCAACGGCCCACCTAAAAGCCACCCGCAGCGGCCTTGACACGATATTCCTCAAACGTCTTTGGTGCACCACCTTCACTATTGTTTCTTGCCCTCCGTTCCCATGAACTCTCACCATCCCGTCGCTGCTTTTCTTCCCATGCGTCCTCTTCTTGCGCCCAGACCTCCTGGAACCGGTCGTTCTCGCCTCGGTAGAAGTACATCGCTCCTTCCTTATGTTGTGCAACCGCTTCGGTGACAAGGACATACATTACACCACTTCCCTGCGAGCGAAAGCATCAGTATAAGCACGTGACAGTCCACCGAGCATGATGGAAGGGGGGCGAGGGTCGGTGATGGTGGACGTTGCCGCGTACGATCTCGGGCACACAAGCGTGTTGCGAGCTCATGAGAGAGCCATGCGATAGACATGACGCTCACTTCTGGGGATGAATTGCAGATGAGTCCGCCCTATCTCTCGACAAGAAATGCCTTGTGGCGGTCGGGTGGACGGTACAACAGCCAAATCGACGTGTTGTCTTGTTGAGAGAGCGGCAACGTCCATTGTCACGAAGCTTCGGGATGGTGGTGTTCTCCTGAACGGTGGGGAGAATCCAAAGGTTGGACGCTCTCCTCAGCTTGCCAAAGACATGGCTGGGTATAAGAAAAAGAAGCGCTGGGAAGGTAGGAAGAGCGTACTTACTGCACACTCGTTAGCGCCACTCTGAGTTCTAGGACTTGTTCTAACACTTACCAGGAGTCTCGAACATGGAGTCCGCTAGCAGGCGTTCCATTACAGTTCGTAAACCGCGAGCGCCTGTTCCCATCTTTGAGGCGGTGGAAGCTATGGTCCGGAGGGCCGGGCTAGTGATCCGTAGTTTGATGCTTGAGAGGGCGAAGAGTTGCTTGTACTGCTGTAGCAAGCTGTTGCGAGGTTCTGTGAGGACTTTCACCAAAGCCTCGATGTCCAGTGAGGAAAGAGCGACGGAAAGGGGTATACGGCCCACGAGCTCGGGTATGAGGCCGTACTTCTGCAAATCCTGAGGCTCCACAAGGTCAAGGGTGTTGAACTTTCGCTTTTGCTTCTGGCGCGGTGCATTTGAGGCCTGCTGAGTTTCGGATCGGTAGTATGGCAAATGCTTCGCGAACAGCTCGTCGTCGCCTTCAAGCACTGTCTCATGCTGTTGCTCCCGATCTCCGCTTGCACTACTGCCAGGTGCCGCGCGAACTGTAGCGCCGAAGCCAAAGCTACCTTTGCTTATCCGGTCCAGGATGAGCTTATGCAGACCACCGAAAGCTCCGGCGCAGATGAATAGGATGTTATCGGTCCGCACATTGTACACCTCACCTTTCTGCCCGCCACCACCTCCACTGGTGCCACCTTGCTGGCCTCCCGACATGGTACCTCCGGAGAGCGGACTATTAGTCGGACTTCCGTAGCCTCCACTGCCTCGTCTGTCGGAGCCAGTACTGCTTCCGCGTTCTTGTTTTGCCTGGATCTGCAAGGTCGTGCCTTCAATGATTTTCAACAAAGCCTGCTGTACGCCCTCGCCACTAACGTCTTTGCCATGCGAGACTTTGGCGGTAGCGATCTTGTCGATCTCGTCCAAGCAGATGATGCCTCGCTCTGCTCTCGCGACATCGTAGTTGGCCGCTGCAAGTAGACGCTGGACGCATACCTCGGCGTCTTCGCCGATGTAGCCCGCTTGGGTGAATGGTGTGCAGTCTGACATGCTAAATGGCACCTCCAGTACTCTGGCCAATGTCTTCGCCATCAGCGTCTTGCCGACTCCAGACGGTCCAAGGAGCATGACATTGCTCTTCTCAATAGTAAGCGGCGTATTATCCTGCAACGCTTCGCTCGTATACGAATTCTGCCTTCGCTGCCGCTGCTCGGATCCCAAAGGCTGCCAATCTTCCGGCCCTTGGTTCGATCCAGGTGGCGGCATATTGACCGTAGCTTGCTGGCCAAGGTATTCCTCTTTCCGCGGATCCATCGTCAGCGATGGTACTTCGATGCCGGGTCTCAGCTCGTCCTCCCTACCTTCTACCGGATGTCTCCGCAGATCGCTCGCATGCCGTCTCGCTTCCTGCGCTAACCGCTCTTCTTCCTCTTCGTCTCGTCTTTGCAGCTCTTGTATACGCTGATAGTGGTTGTAGACCGCTGTCGCTAGCATTCGCTTTGCTCTCTCTTGCCCTACAACAAACTGATCCAGATGGTCTTTGAGTGTTCGAGGCGTTATACGAGGTGCCCCAATGTTGCTCGAGTCCGCCAATGGGCCTTTGGTGGGCGCATCTGCATCGTAGTAATTGGAGAAGCCATGGGTAAAGCTCTGGTGTGAGAAATCGGTCGGCCGATACGTCCCATCTTGCAAGCGTCGGCAGGTCGTTGACAACGCTCGTCTCCGTAACTGATCATGAGCATTATGTGCCGCTACGATTCGCTGCGTCCTGATACTCCGGCGAACGATAGCCGAGATGCCCAAGTACGTGAACCTGGCCTGGGCAGATACAGGCATTGTCGCGGACACCGTATGCAGATTATGGTGTGACACTTAAGACTTGCTTCTAGGGATGCCAGCTACGGGAAGTCCAGACACGCGAGGCAAAAGCATGAGGTCGGTGCAGATGGAACGGTTCACCATCCCCGCCTCTCCGCAACCTCAGGCCTCCTCACTCCACATCATCGGCTGGAGTATCTTCCGAGGCCCATGACCGTGCCTACTCCATAGGGAAGCGTAATGGACTCGCGCTTGAAGATACTCGGTCCTTCAAGCGACAGTGTATGCAGAACGATTTCCAAGGGCGCGATGCATCGCTACGCCCTCGTTTGTTGCCCAAATTTCTCAAGCCGTGCCTTCCAAAGCCGCCGATCGGTTAGTCGGACCGACGTTGTGCGCCCAAGCTCCCAATCAAATGCACGATGGCGTCGGTTGTCAACCCCGGAAAAGTCGCTGAGCTTGTTGAACCCAGCAAGCAAACGAACACCCCTCCTCCAATCCTCCATTGGGCCCCACCACATTACATCCTGGCAAGCCTGGGCGGTCTGTTTGTGTTCAAGATACGAGAGTAGGTATACATAGTCGCTCCTTCTTCGTGTAACTTGCTGTGATCACATCAACACCCTTGCGACTCCTTCCTCCAGTCCAGGCCACTCCCACGAGACTGTTTGCTAGCATGGACGCTCTCAACGAAGCTGCAGCGGACAGCCTCACAGCAAACCCACCCAGCAGCGACATACCGAACGACGGCACAGGCGTACTCGCCCTCGACCCATACCTCGAACCACACAAGGCAGCACTCCGATCACGCTTCACCAAAGCTCAGAAATGGCTCAAGACGATACAAGATACAGAAGGCGGGCTGGAGAAGTTCTCGCGAGGCTATGAGAAGTTTGGCTTCATCGTCAGTCCAGACGGCACAATCACATACCGGGAGTGGGCACCCAACGCCCTACGAGCATACCTCATCGGCGACTTCAACGGCTGGAACCGCGACAGTCACGAGATGAAGAGGGATCCGTTCGGCGTATGGGAGATCAGCTTACCACCAGTCGACGGCAGACCAGCAGTGGAGCACGACAGCAAGATCAAGATCAGCATGGTAGTGCCCAACGACCAGGCAAGAGCAGAGCGCATACCGGTCTGGATCAAGCGCGTCACCCAGGACCTCAACGTGTCTCCCATCTACGACGGCCGTTTCTGGAGTCCACCTCAAGTATATCAATGGAAGAACGCTCGCCCACCGAAGCCTCTATCTGCACGCGTCTACGAAGCTCATGTCGGCATATCAAGCCCAGAAGGCAAAGTGGCGACGTACAAGGAGTTCACACACAACACCCTCCCTCGCATTAAGCACCTAGGCTACAACACGATCCAGCTCATGGCCATCATGGAGCACGCCTACTACGCCTCCTTCGGCTACCAGATCAACTCCTTCTTCGCGGCCTCTTCCCGTTACGGTCCACCCGACGACCTCAAAGAACTCATCGACACCGCACACGGCATGGGCATTACCGTGCTATTGGACGTTGTGCATTCTCACGCTTCGAAGAACGTCCACGACGGCCTCAACTACTTCGACAACAGCGACCACCTCTACTTCCACGAAGGCGTCCGCGGCCGGCACGAGCTCTGGGATAGTCGGCTCTTCAATTACGGCTCCCACGAAGTCCTGCGTTTCCTCCTCTCTAACCTCCGCTTCTGGATGGAAGAGTACAAGTTCGATGGTTTCCGGTTTGACGGTGTGACGTCCATGCTCTACACCCACCACGGCATCGGCACAGGCTTCAGCGGAGGCTATCACGAGTACTTCGGCCCTAACGTGGACGAGGACGGAGTGGTATACCTCATGCTCGCCAACGAGATGCTGCATAATCTGTACCCTGACAGCATTACTATTGCGGAGGATGTGAGTGGGATGCCGGCGCTGTGTGTCAAGCTTTCGTTAGGAGGAATAGGATTCGACTATCGATTGGCTATGGCGGTGCCGGATCTGTACATCAAGTGGCTGAAGGAGAGGCAGGATATTGAGTGGGATATGGGTGCGCTTTGCCACACGCTTACGAACAGGAGGCATGGTGAGAAGACCATTGCATACGCAGAATCGCATGACCAAGCGTACGTCCACTCTTCCTGCCTTCCGTCGGTCTAATGAGCCCGCTTGCTGACTTCCGTGTGACAGACTGGTCGGAGACAAGACCCTACTCTTCTGGCTCTGCGACGCGCAAATGTACACCAACATGTCCACCCTCTCCGAATTCACGCCCGTCATCGAGCGCGGGATGGCCTTGCACAAGATGATACGCCTCATCACCCACAGCCTCGGCGGTGAAGCCTATCTCAACTTCGAGGGCAATGAATTCGGGCATCCGGAGTGGCTGGACTTCCCGAGAGAAGGCAACAACAACTCCTTCCACTACGCAAGACGGCAATTCAACCTCCCAGACGACCAGATGCTGCGGTACAGGTTCTTGAATGAGTTCGACAGTTGTATGCAGTGGACAGAGGAGAAGTACGGGTGGCTCCATAGCCCACAAGCTTACATCAGCTTGAAGAACGAGAGCGACAAGGTCATTGTATTTGAACGGGCGGGCCTGCTTTTCATCTTCAACTTCCACCCTTCAAGCTCGTTCACGGACTACAGGGTTGGTGTCGAGCAGGCAGGGACGTACAGGGTTGTCGTCAACTCTGACTCACCTAGCTTTGGCGGGCTTGGGAGGATACAAGAGCACAGCAGGTTCTTCACAACGGACTTCTCGTGGAATGGGAGGAAGAACTTCTTGCAGGTGTACATCCCGACCAGGACGGCGATGGTGCTTGCGCTTGAGGAGACATTGGCGCCGGGGTGGAAGAGCAATGTTACGCTGGAGTATTAGCGAGCGCAGAGGCACGACTGTGTCGACCGAGCATTGAGCGAGGCGTTTACCGGACTGAGATCGTTGGGTGGCTGTGTAGTACTTATACGCCTCAAGACGTACATACATACCTATGCAAAGCATCCAAGTCGGATCAACGGGGCCGACTTTCGCTGTCTATGGGGCGTGGGCAATGCATCGCAACAGCACCTCAAAACGGAAATGGGTTGATCGGTCCAAAGGCTGACTGTGCCATCTCATCAGGCGCTTTTGGCGGCCACGTAAGCTTTGCTGTGCTACAACGCCGCAAAGGAGCGTCGCTGATGCTATTTTGTCCAACATGCGGCGTTGGTGATCCTGATATGCACCTGCGAGGCGTAAGGCGTACATGTAGGCAGCTGCTCGTGCTGGTGAGGAGTCTGGCTTCGGAAAGCTTATTTCGCCGATCTGAGCGAATGCGGGGATGTGATTCGCCTGTTTCGCCGTGCCGCTTCCTTGGAAAAGACCTGCATAGCCGGCACGCATGTGCGCAAGCGGCGCTGCATCATCCTTTCTTTTCTCCAACTGTACATACATAGTGAGGTCTTTCCTCCTCATCTTGGCGGGGCGGTGGATGTGCAATTGCGGCGTCTTGGGCTTTGGAAAGCAGATTGGTATTCATATGCACCTTCCTTGGCTTGGAACAACTGCAGTAAACAATAGGTCTCAACAATAGTGAAACATACATTACCTTTGAACCTACCTAGGTAGACTCCAGGCCACTGAGAAACATCAATATCAACGAGAGATACCCAAGAACATCAGCATCAACATGTCGCCATTACTACAGCTGGGCGCCTGCATTGTTGCACTATGTGCTACCTACGCCAATGCGCAGCTCGCACAAGCAAATAATGATACCATGCCGACCTCCATGTTCATGACTGTACGTATGGCTAGGCAGAGTAGATACAATCTTACTAATTGGCCTGCAGCGTCCGCAATCCATGGCCCCAGCCATGAACATCACGACGTCCGGGGCCTTCTCCCAGGGATACATCTTCATTTCGCCCTACCAGCATCCCGCCTCAGGTCCATACATCTACGACAAATTCGGGAACCTCGTATGGGATGGCTTTGGTATCGTTGGTAGCGCCAACGTGCACGATTTCAAGGTCTGCCAGTACAAGGGAGCTCCGCATCTGTGCATGACCCAGGCGAACCAGCAGAATGGGTACGCTGTAGGTCAGGCTTTGATCGTGGACAGCAATTACCGGATTGTGGCGAACGTGCAGACTGGGAGGGATGCGATGCCCGCGGATCAGCATGAGTTCCAGCTCATTGATGGAGACTCGCCCAGTGCGATCATGTCTTCCTACCGCGCCATCAGCTACGACATGACCGGATATGGTATCTATGGGCAGGGATGGCTTTCGGAGGGCATGTTCCAGGAAGTCGACGTACAGACTGGCGAGGTGCTGTTCGAGTGGTACTCCTCTAACCATGTCGACCCAGTCAACGCCCAGGTCAAGATCAACTCGACGGATATCTCTGGCGATGGCTTGACGCCGGCTACCGCATACGACTACTTCCACATCAACTCGATTGATAAGTCTGCTGACGGCAACTACTTGGTGTCTGCCCGCCATGTCTCAACTATCTACTACGTCAACGGAACGGATCAGAGCATCATATGGCAGCTGAGCTACCAAGGCCAGTCCGACTTTGAATGCACGAACTTCAACTTCAGCTACCAGCACGATGCCCGCATACTGGCACAGAATGCCACTTCGATGGACATCTCCATTTTCGACAATGCGCACAACTGCTACAACCAGACTGATAAAGAGTCTTCTGGTAGGTTCATCACCATTGACTACAACAGCAGGACTGCTACGGAGACCAGGAGGACGCTGGCGCCTGAGGGCGGCATTGCTTCGTGCTCGCAAGGCAATACTCAGATGCTGGCTAACGGCCATGTCTTCAACGGATGGGGAGACAAGGCCTGGTTGTCCGAGCGCGACGAAAACAACGACCTGGTGCTCGCCGGAACGTTTACGGATACTTCTGTTAGCGTCACCACGGCCATGAACTACCGAGCTTTCAGCTTCGGATGGCAGAGCACACCCGAGAACACCAAACCATCCGTCTACTCCTACGCGCTCAACGAGAACAATTCCACCAACACGATCTACGTCTCCTGGAACGGTGCAACGACCGTAGCGAACTGGCGCTTCTATGGTGCTGCAGCGATCGGAGAGGGCTTTGATGTCATTGGTAAGACCTTGCATGCAGGCTTCGAGACGATGTGGAAGGCAGAGAAGTTCTACCCTTGGGTCATGGTGGAGGCTCTGGGGCCGGACGGGACCAGTCTTGGGAACTCGAGCTATCAGCCGACGTTTGTGCCGAGCGATGGGCTGGCTGCGTACTGCGATGATGTCTCTTGTAGTGCGGTCAGCAGCTATGGGGCGATGCGGTAGGAAAAGATCCTGTACTGAATCTCGGGGTTTGTATAGGCTTGACCCTGTAATACAAGAAGCCGAGCTTCTGTTGCGCTGATGCACCCCTTTAGCAGTTCCAGCGGGTATCGAAAAGTGACATCTTTGCGCTGTTGCCCAACGCCGCTGACTGTTGCTTTCTTTCCTTTCTGGACCCTTCTTGCATCGCGTCGTTTGCAAAGCTCACTTCAACTTGACACTGAACATCGCCACAACAACAACAACACCACCGCCTACCTACACACCCAGCGGCACCGCATCTCTCGAACAACATCTTAACCAGACACTCATCACGAGTGCATGCTGCTGCGGTGCTACCGCCTTCTTCGAGAGGCTTTGCTTCAGGATACAAGCGCTTGACGACCAAGCGTTGCTTCACTGCCGTACCTTCTTCGGTTGCAAAGCGCACGTGCCCTGCAGCAACGCTAAACCTTATTCTTTGGCAGCAGATATCAAGCCAGCAACAGCCACCTTCTACCTAAACCAAGATCTACCGCGACACCATCTTCCAACAACATTTCGACCTTCAGCGACCGCATCCGAACTTCCATCTGCTATCTACGCTTGCATATTGCAACTTTCGGTTCCATCTTCGCCATCTACTTCACCATCGAAGCGATCTTCTGCATTCTACCGCATCTCCATCCCAACGAACCGCAACGATGGATTCGGATACCGAGTCAGTGCACAACGAGCGGGCTGTGAAAATGGAGATCGACGATTCGAGCAAGCGCAGTGCTAGTCCGCTCTTCGTCGCGGAGGATCAAGCTACTGTCACGGGTCCCTTCCCTACTCCAGGCCCGGAAGGCTCGCAGGCTTCAGAGCCATCCGACGACCGGCGGAAGAAGACCAACAAAGTGATCTTCACCCTCCCAGCACTGGACGACAAGGATCAGGTCTCGCCTTACAACGCCCTGAAGAGTGAAGGCCGGCCACCACTCGCCATCTACCACCCAAGCTTTCCCGAAGCTGAGAAGGGCGCCGAATCCCTCAGCGAAGAGTTCATGGCGATCTTCGAGCAGCTCGAAGCCGCCGGATATCACAACCCGGAGATTAAGAACATTACTGAAGTACAGCTTAAGGAGATGAGTGAGCTGTGGAAGCTGTACCCACAAGACCGGCCAGTAGCCTGCCTCGGACCTGCTGGTATTGGCAAATCTTCGACTATGAATTGCCTCATCAGCCAGAAGAATGCAGCGCCAGAAAGCGGCGGTGGCAACCGTGGCACAAGCTTACCGCATGAGTACATTGGAGCGCAGCCCTCGCAAATCCAGATGTACAAGGTTAAGGCGTCGCTGCACACCCCGGAAGAGGCCGAGGGTCTGGTCGAACTGCACGTTAAGAACATACTAGCCTTCTTGCACCTCCAGAACAAGGAGGGTCTGGAAGAGGGTGAAGCTGAGTCGTCCACATGGCACAAGCGGTACGAGACTGCGATTGGGTTCTTTAGGGCGTTGCTCGCCAATCGGTCAGACTTTCAATCTGATGAAGATGCGAAGGAGTTCTTCGACGAGAAGGATCCGAATGACGTTGATGAAATCGTCGAAGACCTTGTCGCTGATGTACGTAAGTACATGGAGGTATTGGGCTTCACTAAAGCTACAAAACATTTCGTCGCTGAGAGCGAGAAGGAGCTGATGGACGTGTTCACCAACATTTCGAAGCCACCGAAGAAGACGGCTGGCCGCTCGTCGCAACCTCATCCGTGGCCGTTGGTCCGCAAGGTCACCATTTCGCAGGATTCAGACTTGCTTAATGCTGGCGTTACGCTTGCCGACCTGCCCGGCGTGGCGGACACCAACCAGACCATCATCGGCTCGACCAGCGAGTATCTCAAGTTCGCGGGGACCGTTCTAGTCTTCGCAAGCGGCCAACGGATCGTCGACAATGAGACGTTGCATGCGAACTTGCGCGAGTGCATCCGGCTTGGCAAGATGCGAAACATACTGCTAGTTGTGACCAAGATCGACGATGAGAACCCTTTCACGGACAGCGACCGAGCGGAGCTGGATCCGGAAGATAGGCGTTCGCTCGAGGCGGTAGAGAAGGCGCTGGACGACCTGTGTATGGAGGAGTACACCCTAACTAGTGCGAAGAACGAAGCCATTGCTAAGCAAGAGTACCAGCTCTACGCAGAGCTGAACAAGAGGGCCGAAGACATGCCGAAGCTACAGGCCGTCGCGAGGGCACGCATCAAGCAGGTCACCGTTGGGATCCGCAACAATGACGTGCGGGAGGATTTGACAGGCCTGCTTCGGAAGCTCAGCAAATACAAACAAGCAGAGGACCTTGCGGTGCACTTCGTCGGCAACAAAGCGTACCAGAAGCATCTAGCCGGCTACCACATACGCGATCTGCCGACTCTTGACATCGAATCTACCGGTATCCCAGGCCTGCGTCGCATGTTGTACGAGGTCCCGGCTCGCGGCAAGCTGCAGAATCTCAGCAGGGTTGTTAGAAGCAGGCTGCCGAACATCTTCCTTGGGATTATCGGGGTTCTCACGAAATCACAGCTGGAGAGGAAGAAAGAGGTAGAGAAGGTGATCATCAATGTGCTCAGAGAGCGTAAGATCATCACGGATGGCTTGATCACGGAGATTAAAGCCCAATTTGAGAAGCGCGTTATTGACGCTTTCGGTACGTACAACGTCCTGGACAGCCGTTGGAATGTAGCTGACATTGCGCAGAGGGAAATAAAGATGCCTGGACGAAAGACGCGGTGGACCTGCTTGAAGTGTGGAAAACGGCAAGTACCCCTTGTAGTCCCGGCTTCGGCGATCGCTAATATGGTGCCTAGTACAACGCCCAGTCGTTCGCCGCTTTCTGCCGCAAGTCCGGCAAATGGAAGATCAAGATTAAGGCCACTGGACAGAAGCAGGAGGTCGAGTGGCATAGGCAGCTGCAGGACATCTTCCAAGACCAGATCGTTGATGGCTTTGAGGTCCTGGAGAAAGACATTGAGGGCATTGCAACGAGCACCTCTTGCAATCTGCGCGATGTGTTCTCCGAGAAGCTCAAGACAGGCCTTGAAGGTAAGCTTTCTGTCAATTCACACCGAAAGAAGATTGCTGACTCTGGATAGATTGTCAAGCGTTCCAGGGAACCGCCGGCGCAGACGCATTCTTCGAGTACATCGAAGGCGTCCACGAGCATGTCGTGGACGACATGAACAACCTCTTCGAGGAGCTCAAGATCGGCGAGGATGGCTTGGAGAAGATCCGCACCTGCGCCACCGATCACGAGGACGAGGACAGTTTCGTGGCTACGGCTATGCAGCATGTCTACGGCGAGTGTCAGAAGATCAATCCATCCAATTATCAAGCTGCGAAGGGTGTGAAGAAGCCAAAGGGGTCAAAGGGGAGCGGAGCACACGATGCTCGAGTGGGTCAACTTCGCGAGAAGTTCCGCAACGGTTTGAGCGGAGAGCTATCTGGCAAGAAGCTCGCTCTGTTTCCGCACATTCAACAGCTGTGCAACGCTGCTTTGGACCGCTTGCTTAAAGGCTACATTGAGAAGGATGGGACCGTGGTAGTAGGCTGGAAGAGACGCATCGAGGATACCGTAGAGGCCGGTGCTAAGGACATCCTCCGCGACTTCGCTCGCCGCTTCGACGTCGCGCGCCAAGGTAGCCCGGAGGTGAAGGTCGAGGAGAATCCTGAGGCACAGGCGAAGCTTTTGGCGTCGGCGGAGAAGGCGTTGGAGACGTTGAGAGGCCCGCTGGAGAAGCACATTGCGGCGTGCGAGGCTTACGAGAAGAGCGGAAAGGCCTAGGTATGCGACTTTCGAGATCGAGGCTGGTGGTAATTGGTCTGTAGCTTGTGCTCCAATAGCAGGCAGCTATGGCGTGGGCCAGCGCTCCTGAGGACATGAGCTTGCTCCTGGAAGCTGCTAGCGAGCTATAGCGAACAAAGGAAATGCATTAGTAACCCACGCCACGTTCCAGTCATTGTTTACGCCGTGCAACACCAACTAGCTCGAGCTGTACCTGCATCACCAACGCAAGGGGTGACTGCCGTATCCGATCTTTTGAGTACGGGCCGAATGCTCCTTCCTTACCTGGTACTCGGTCACGCGGTGCAACCACTGACACCTTCCAGTTACCACTTGGCTCGACAACTTAACACCATACCAAGCCAGAGCCATCACATTGCACATATCAGTACCGAGCATGCCAGATTCGCCACCATAGCATCCCCATTCGAGCAATAACACCTTGATAGCGATAGCCCCAATCGCCCTCCAATCGTACGATGTGCATCCGACCAGTAACGCACTACACCGGCTGCGACCACTGTATCCCCAATGGCGCCATCATCTACTGCCCATCCGCACCGCCTAGAAGTCGGCGAGGTGGCCAGTACACGCGAGCCCACTGTGCAGATCTCCGCGATAGCATCACGAGCACCGAGGACGAGAGACCGAGCCGAATCTGCAACAAGTGCATACGAGATCTGAGAGAAGCGGGGAACAGGCTGAAGAGACACATAGCGCGAATGGGTGGCGAAGTGGATCGAGCGCCTGGCGGTTAGATACCGTCGCAGGGCGAGATATACGCCGTGAGTATACTGGAAGCCGTCTGGGACCTCTGGGGCCTCTGTACACCTTCTGGGATATACGCTGACCATGGAATCGCATCTAGATGACCAGTCGCAGTGATGGTATGGGTTTAGGTCCAAGTCGAAATGGCATGAATCTCGCGAAGAACCGAGGACCGAAAGTCGACGATCGCGCCACTGGATCACAGCAGCCATACAAATACGACACAGGATCGCCAATACACACGGTAGCCGGTCCCTCTACTAAACCTGAGCAGCGAATTGTGGGATCATCTAGCCTGGATCCTTCAGCACCTGCATTTCGGCCTCTCCCAAAATCACCTGCCCCAGTATCGCCAGGCGGACTAGACTTCCCAAACTACGGTATTGGAAATCTCGCTCCACCGTCCGCCCCCGCTGCCCAACTGCCTGGTCCCAGTTTCGGAGATCTGGTGCGACAGATGCGGATTGGTGAGAATATACCACCTAACACAGGCGGGCGTGCGAGTGCACCTCCTACGGCTGAGGGAGAGAATCAGCAGCCGAGAATCGACTCATCCGCTGGTTTAGAAGAGATTAGAGGGTTTGATGGGGCGCCAGAGCAGGCGGAACGAGAGGATATGCAAAAGGGGAAAGGGAAGGGTAAGCAACGAGCGGAGGAGAAGGAGGAGGGGTCGCTATGGGATCACCTGTAGAGGGCGTAAACTATTGATTGTATCAGAGGCCGCTTGAGCGGACTGGCGCGAGCCTAGCCGTGGCGAGACTGTACGAGGCTTGGTGATATTGAACATTGCCGCCTTCTCCAAAAGTCAAGACATCGAACTGGCTGTTGTATTGTCTTCTAGATGGTTATGGCCATGAATCCCACCAGCGCATACCAAAGCTGTTCGACAACGATCAACGGCGGAGAAGACACAAGTGGCGCACTTACCACTTCCTAAAGCTCAACATCCTCCACGCCTCAACGGTAAGACGCTTTCATATACCCTAGTCACCATGCGTGCGTTCCCGAGCCACCATCTCCCATCCCAACCCACGCCGTTCCGTCACCGCGACATGCGAAGACAGACCTCCCATGTCCAGCGCCTTGTACGCGCACTTGCTTGCCCTCGATCGATACCGCGTTATCCGGCGGAGCATCGGACTCTCCCGGATCATCTCTCCAGATCTCAATATGGTCCCAAATACGTTGTTGCATGGTCAGCCTAGCAACGCGGATAGCTTGATCCATATCTGCCACCTCGAACAATACCACTCTCGCCTTGAGCTGATCTGCTAGGCGGAGTAAATGCGGATAGAAAGTATCGCCGTCCTCGCTGTCGTGTATCTGCTGCTTCTCATCCTCGTGATGATGCTCAGGAACCAAAGCCAGCTTAGGCTCGAAGTGTCTGACTGACCGACTGGTGGTGCTCCGAAAAGCTTTGGAGGAGATGTACGGCGGATTGGAGATCAGGATATCGCACTCTGCGCCGCCGTGGCCACCGCGTTCATATTGAAAAGCTTGGAGTACGGACGGTACAGAGCTTCCAGGAGTCTCGAGTACGTCTGCTTGCAGGAACCTCATGGCCGACAAAGCCTCTGATCTCGCCTTTTCCTCGCTGCATGTGCATGTTCGACTTGGCTGTATGGCAAGGTTCTCCCTTGCTAGACTCAGAGCGGTGGGTGATATGTCCACACCAGTAAGTTCCAACTTGACACGCGAATCCATGAAGATCCGGTAGTACTCATCATGGAACAGCAGTGGGATGCATCCAGAGCCGGTACATATGTCAAGGACACGTACTTTCTTCGGCAGGTTGAATGCGAGTAGATACGCAAGATGCGAGACTGACGCAGCGGTCTCTGATCTATCAGAGAAAGGGAATCAGATGGAACGTAATGAACCTGAAGAAGATAAGATAGAGACGAACCTGGGAATGAGCACGCCGGGCCGGCATTTCAGCTCGAGGTAGCCAAAGTGTTCAGAGCCTGTGATGTACTGTAATGGCTCGCCACGCGCCCGCCTTCTCACGTAGCTCTGTAGCAAGCTGTCATGATCATGCACCTTCGCGTTGAGACATGTCTTGCTGGCATGCTCCTTCAGCCATCTCAGCTCGTTCTGAGCGGACCGTACATCTCTACAGATCGGCAGTAGGGAAGCTAGTCGGCGGTCGATAGAGCGTACATGGCGTAGTAAAGCAGGAGAGAGACGTGGCATGTGAAGACGTAGTGAAAGAGACGGAAAGGAGCGAGAACATTCACTTCGAGGTCATGATGCAAGGATGCCTTGAGGCCTTAAGAAGTGGGGACACCCGCACTTTCTTAGCTCGCGCAGGGTCCATCCAACTTGAACCTTCCACGAGCCAGAGTGACGCCGCCACAGTTGCCTGCACTACTTGCACTTGCACACAACAACACTCGGAACTACGTGCGGAACTTATCAACATACTCGCACCCCCTTCCCAAGCTCCATCTTCCAGCGACAATCAGCATCTGCACCACAACATCATACACCACAACATCCACGAGACAGCCTGCCCACCATGAAGCTCACCTTCAAGGACCTCAAGCAGCAAAAGTTCACGATCGACGCCGAGCCCACAGAGACCATC
>JAKLLW010000543.1:0-30301 GCA_022814695.1 Neocatenulostroma microsporum
CAGGAAGGCTGCATAACCGCTCATGTTTTGTGAAGAAGTGGACGCGACCCTGACCGATAGGAGTCTCGCCTAGCTGATGTGATGTCCTGATCTACGTAGATCGCAACGTGTGGTGGCGTATGCACTTTGCGTTGCGTCTTAGGCGTGATGAAGGAGGAAGTGCTCATGTTTCACTTGGCATTGAAGATCTCGAAGATCTCGGGTAATGTTGATGCCCAAGGCAGGAACAGCTGACCTAAGCGATCTCGCATTCGGGAGCTTGGACTTCAGTCCAGCGACGGCAACACTACCGCACACGGCAACAGCAGCTCGCGTGAGGTCCGGCCGTCCATGCTATAGCGAGACAAGCACAACATACCCATATCACTCACCTCACCACTCAAACACCAAGACAACCACCATGCCGACCCCCGAGTCCGACCTCTTCAAAGCCGCCAAACCCTCCGTTCCGCCAACCTTCAACGGCGTCGACTACGACGACAACAAAGCGCTCAAAGCAGCACAAGATGCGATTATCAGGGAGCAATGGGTGCAGAGCATGATGGCGAGACTGATACGGGAGGAGATGGGGAAGTGCTATTACCGTGAGGGTGTGAACCACTTGGAGAAGTGTGGGGAGCTGAGAGGTGAGTTGCTGTCCCAGGCGTGACAGAATGGTGTCATGGAGACGAATGGAAGCTGAAGATAGTGATGGCGATGAGGTGCTTGTGCTAATTTGTCTTGTGGTGTGACAGATCGGTACCTGAAGCAGCTGCAGCATAGCAAGATCCGGGGATACCTCTTCGAGCAGCAGAACTACGTGTCGGAGAAGTGAAAGTGGCGTGCAAAGCTGTAAGATACTGTCAATACATTGCGCTCAACACCAGAGCGCGGCTGTCACCTGTCACGGCATCCGACCCAGACTTCTCCATCAGAAGAGGCGGCATTGGGGTTCTGTCCGTTTGCAAGTGATGTTGACCCCTGCTTCACATGCGAACCTTTCTATACTGACTCATTCCCTACGCCGTGTGACTCATACCGCACTTCCAGAATGCGACTATTTATTCTTTGCTTGATACACAGCTTTGCCACATACACAGACTGCGGTCAGACCCAACATCGCCATCATGGTCTTCCCATCGGAACACGAGCCCGCAGACGGCAAGCAAGAGGCCTTTCTCCCTCAGCTAGACGGCTACCGTCGACACTTCCGAAGCGCCATACATCACCAGAAGTCACTGGCACAAATCATCGAAAACGCACGCAAACTTCTGGCTCTCGGCGGCAGTGACAACGCGCAGCTGGACGAGCTCTTGAAGGCAGCCGACATCACATGCCATGGCATAGGACATGACCTCGGCGAGTTCCTGGCACCGATCAACTACAACGAGCTCCTACCGCCGAATGCGAAAGGCCGCGCGCAGGAGGTGTTCGCTATCCCGGAACTGCTAGAGATGATTCTCCTCAAGTTACCGATCTCGATGCTCTTTCTTGTGCGCGAAGTCAACAAAACCATGCGCGACGCCGTGGACACCTCGACGGCGCTACAGCAACGGATGTTCCTTAAGCCCGGTAGCTCTCCGCATTTTCGCATTCCAGAAGAGTACGCGAATACGCGCCCGGGAGGGTTGGCCAAGTCACATTTCGGAGGCGACATGCACGTTCGCACAAAGCAGAACCAGGATGGCAACGTTCAGGCTGCGATGCCAGTCAGTGTGTGCTTTCTCGACGCCACTCTACCAACCGTCGGATCTTTGAGAGGGCGCATGTTGATCGCCTCGCCGATCATCACAAAGATGGGTGTATGGCTCACATGCTGTTCGGAAATTTACGACAGAAAGTCACCAATTGAGAAGGTGTACAATCAGCGCGGCATTACTATGGGAGACCTACTGGATGCAGCACATCGTCTTGCCAAGGAGCATAGGTACTGCCCAAATATCCACCATACAAATGCTGGTTACGAACACAACAAGGACGGCACCGTAAAAGTGGGTGTCTTTTTCAAGTGTTCAGTGAAGTTGGTACCTGACGACCCCCTGGTTCTGGAGGAAGTCGTGGAGGATGTTAGACGGGGAAAGAGGGCAAAGGCCAACCAGGCTCACCGCGCTCGAATGAGCGCTTATTGCGCGGCGAAGGCGGCTGGTGAGTTACTGGGAATTCTGTTCAATGTAAGACGCATGAAAGATACTGATACCGGCTACAGCGCACGCGGCTGGGAAGCGTATACCGACACTTCTGGAGTTCGAAAGTGGTGCATCGATGGAAGACCTGGCACTGTGCGAGGAGTTGCTCAGCGAGTAACAAAATGGTCAAGAGATCGAGGTTCGAGGTGGAGTGGTCTGCGAGCGCCGAGCAGTGAAGAAGGAGAGAGAACGTGTCAATCACGTAAAGGTTCGTCTATTATAGTCCAAAAGTATCCATTTCCCTCCGCGCTACCAAGTCACAGTATGGTCACATTTTGCGCACTGCGCCACTTCTTGCCCAGACTCGCTCCTTGCCCGAATGAATCCCAACTCAATTAAGAGTTTCGCGCTAGTCTCGACTCCTGCATATCAAAACCTGCAAGGCAACAAAACAACATTGTCTGCAGCTCTCCCAACTTTCGCCCATCGACCAACATGCCGAAAAAGAAGCGCACCCTCATCACATCCCCGGAGCACGGCTACACCCTGCAACGGGCTGTCGCCCGGCAACGAAGTGCTGCATCGAAGCTGGAACGCGGTCTCCAGCTACTTAAGGATGGCAACATCGAGAAAGCGCAGGAGGTCCTTGAAGCCGCCAAAGACAGCGTGGAGAAATTGGGAGCGCACCACCGCAATTGCCTTGCACCCATCTACTTTAATGAGTACCGGCCCTCAACGAGCGTCAAGATCGCCGAGAAGGTCTTCGTCGTTCCCGAGCTCCTTGAACTCGTTCTGCTTCACCTCGACATCCCGGATCTCTTGCGCGCACAACGGGTTTGCCGCACCATGCGCGACACTGTCAATACCTCCAACAACATTCAGCGCAAGATGTTTCTGAAGCCAGACGAGGATGCGCATCTGCGTTTACTACCTTCAATGGGCTGCACCTCAACCCCTCATTCGCCCGCACAGCAGCCGCTGATTACGTTCACGACTCAGTACGACTCCAGTGGCCCGAAAAAGGAGCGCGACATGAGACGCCATACTGTGCGCATTGGATTCATACTCAGGGTGCCGGCTCTTGGCACCCGAGCACTCAGCATGCTGGTATCACAGCCGCCGATTAAGGAGATGGTGGTGACGATAGACTGCTGTGAGCGCCACCCTCTCGCCCGGGAAGGACTGCCGCAAGATGCCGAGAAAGTGGTTAATGAGACCGGCCTGACGCTCGGCGACCTTGTCACTGTGACCAGGCGCAGAATGGACGAGCACAAGTACTGCCCTCAAGCCCGCTACTGGCAAACTCGCAATGACGGAAGTGTGCAACTGCATGTCCAATTCCTGGGTACAGCTATGCTTCGCGATGATGATCCTCGTATTGTGCGGCAAAAGGCGGCGATCGCTTTGGGGCGGAAGAAGGAAGTGGAAACGGAGATTCGGAAGCAGAAGATGGAGGCTTTCCGTACTGCGAAGATAGCAGGTAAGCACCGCAATCCAAGGCGTGCAAGTCCCAGCATTGAGCTAATGACTACGGTAGCGCGCACGGCTGGTGAGCCCATCCCGACGCTGGCGGAATGGGAGGCAAGTGCGGCGGTGCAAGGCTGACTAATATACACGATGTTCCTGGCAAGGTGAGGTAGGTGGTGAAACGAGCATTCGGGTAGGTAAACAGCGGGCTAGAAACGCGGACCACAGGCAGAAGGAAACACTCTAGAAACATGCCCTGGTTCTGTTACCACAACTGAGAAGTTTCTTGGCAAGCTTTTTACTGCCCACTGCCTAACCGGCGATCTTTTGATGTCATCCTCCTACGCCTCGCGCCTTTCATCTAGGATTCGGATCCGCCCTGTACATTGCAATAAAGCCAGTAAGGTCGTACCGTCCTAACGAAGCAAAGATACTACCTTCGCCTGCACCATGGGCGAGCAACGTGCTTTCGACTCCAGTGGACCAGTACTGCCAAGGACTCACTTGGGAATGGATATCTTACCAGTCCTGAGAATCTCGTGATCCCCAAGCGAGACCGTGAGCGAGTCTGCGAATAGCATGCTCGAGGCTTGGGAGGAACTCGGTCTAGCCAAGTCACAGTATGTGACCAGGAGTGTCCGGTTCAGACAGTTTTCAACATCGCCGAGCTCCTCGCTCTGATGCTCCTAAACCTTGACGTAGGCGATCTTCTACGAGCGCAGCAAGTAAACAAGGCGTGGAGCACATCGATCTCCACCATCACAAGCATACAGCGTAGGATGTTTCTTGCTCCGGACAAGGACAGCTGTTTACGCCTACTGCCTTCCCATGGCGGGCCATGGTGGCCCAAGCCACGCATTCGCATGTCACGCATCAATATCAGCTCCTGGCCACGCGACAGCCAATCCCACGTCGTCACAAACATTTCCGGACAAGTGACCGCTCTTGGCAGCCGGACACGCAGCATGCTTATCGCCCAGCCTTCGATAGAAGCAATGGATGTTAACTTGATCTGCTGCGACCACCCGGGATCTACGCCTCACTCAGGCGACGAGACAATGATAGACAACGAGAGTGGACTCACGCTGGGAGACCTCCACAACGCTGCCAGCAAGTTAAAGTCACGACACAGAAACTGTCCGAAGGCCTCTCGTTCGATGCGCTTGGACAATGGTAGTGTGAACGTCATCGTCACCTTTACTTGCATGGTGACATTGCTGGAGGAAGAGAGATGTGAGAAAGCTGGCTAGGGCCGCAAGAGCAGAAATGAGAGATGCAAGCATTCTGTGAAGCGAATGAACGAGGTAAGTGCAGATGAGTCTACCGGCTCTCTGGTTGTTCCGACTTACAACAGACGCAGCGTAGGGTAGCGAGGGGCCAGTACCATCCTTGCAAGGATTTAGACAGTCTTGTGGAGAAGCACACACCCCAACACAAGTAGTTCGATGACCACTGCTGCCAGGCCATCTACCACGCGCGAATGGGACCACCTGTCCGTGCCACTACCGGCCCAAGCACCCCATGAGGTCTTCTCGATGCTTCCGGCGCTTCCTCATACCACACCTCCAGACCAGCATCTACGCATACAAGTGCCATCTCGATGATCCAAAACTCTACAGCACGACAGTGGTCGTGCTTCCCATGCTTCTGAAAGAAGCAGTCAATCTTGGCTTTATGTTGCTCAAAGTCATCATACGCCTCCTGCGCCGCACGGATGAGGTGATACAATCGCACTCCACCTTCGTCCTGCAATTGCCGTTGTTCGACGTAAGCGCCCGTCCCTGTGCTACCCCGAACGAATACCCCAATACTACCAGTCATCGCTGGTCGGCTTATAAGCATAGTCTGAAGCTGCGGGAAATTGCCTAGCTCTTCGAGGAGGGCACATGGACGGATGAAGATCTGGGTTTCGTACGACTTCCAACCCGGTGTTGGCTCATCTCCCTCGATGTCTGATATCTCGTGCCGACGGATTCTAAGTCCCTGCCTTGTCCGCAGTGGCAGGAACTCCCTCCGCTCTTTTCCGAGAGGACGTAATTCTGGTGCCTGCCATAGGTTTTGTTGGATGCCTTCAAATGCAGTATCTTGCACGACATCTGGGAAGGTTCTCTTGACCAGTTGGACACGCATAAGATCCCGCATGGACAGATAGCGCAGGATGTTCCTCACCAGTTCGGGAATGGCGAAAACACGTCGTGCTGGAGGTCCAGAAGTCTTGGTGACTTGCTTCTTCTTGTGTCGCAGGGATTGCCAGAGTCGGGTAGCCTGGTGGTTCATCGCCGCTAGAGGGCGATTGACCAGCAACTTGGTTCCAAAGCCGGTCATGACCTTTGTACAGCGGTGTTGGCAGGCAGTCGCTGTCCAGTCAATGCATTTGAAGAGATACGCCATCACGCAGAACTTATACCGCCAGCGACAAAGCAACGTCCGCATCTCCGAGATATGTTCAGCAAACTGTGGAAGCACAGTTTGTGTATCCTGAAAGAGCACTCCTCTCTGTAAGCGGGCCTCGTCTCGGTCTTACAGAGAATATCTGTACCGCCGAGCACAAAGTCCGTTGCATGCCGTACTGGGCTCCTGTTGGGGCATGCTTGGTAGCGCTGAGACTCTTTGACTTGCGTGAAGAGGTGAATGCTATCATCTTGTTCAATCACCGCAGTACGATGCGTATGTACAGCCCGTCTCAAAATCGCTAGACGCCGAACAACATTCCAGAACGCTCAGAAGACCCAGGTACCTACTTCTGCCGCTTGCGCATGCCAACTTCCAGACCGAGAGGCTTCCGCAGGAAACCCTCCCTCGTCTCCAGGTAGTCTTGATGCAGCTCGAACTCGTAACGTCGGAAGACCGTAGCAACGATAAGCGCCAGCTCCATCTCGGCGACATTGCGTCCAACACACGATCGTGGTCCGTACGAGAACGGGATGAAAGCTCCCTTTTGCCTGTATTTATGTCAGAACTCATTCTTTGACACACAACCCAGAGGTGTGTGGCTCGCTCACCTCTCAGTAACTTTCTCCCATCTCTCAGGCCTAAACTCGTCGGCGTCCGAGCCCCAGATCTCTTTGCTGTGATGCATGGTGTACGCCGGCACGCTCAATACTACACCTTGCGGGAAATGGTGGCCTGCGAGGTCCACTCCTGGCCCTGGTGGTACCACTCGCGGAAGACCTTGGCTGGAAGTGCTGTGGATGCGAAGAGTCTCTTGGATGACCATATCCAGGTATCGAAGGTCTCTGACTTGCTCATACTGTGGTACGTCGCCGCTTGGAAGCGCTTGGTCAAGCTCGGCCTGCAGTTTCTTGACGACCTCAGGATGCATCAAGCAGTGATAAAGCAGAGCGCAGGAGGTGTTTGAAGTGGTATCCGAGCCCGCGATGAGTTGCGTAAGAGCTTCTGCCGTGAGCTCTTCGCGGCCCAATTTGTTCCCGTTCTCATCTTTGCCTTCCATAAGCCGCCCCAGCAGGTCGACACGGGTGATCTCACCGCGCTCGGCCGCGGCCAAACGTTCGCTGACTCGGGCGATTGCAATACCAGCAAGGTTCTGTACAGCTTCGACACCCTTGTAGAAGAACGGATCCGGGATGTACTTCGCATAGGGCTTGATCTGCGGCAAGCAACCAATCGCATTCGAGACCTCGCCTCTTCGATTCAGCACCTCAATGGCCGGAGCTGCGGTTGGCGGCGAGTCTGGTGTCTTCCGGATCTCTGCAACATCTGCGCCCTTCTCAAGCATTCCAAACGGCGCACCGAAAGCAAGATCGCCAATAATATCGAAAGCGACGTAGTTGAACCAATTCAGTGCGTCGAACTTGTAGTATCCGCCATTTGCCTGCTTGCTCCTGCTGTCCCATTGTGCCGTAAGCTGCTCCAGGTTGTGGTGGATGTATTGCTCGAATTGCCCGACACTCTTGGCACTGAAGGTGTGCGAGACAGTCTTCCTCTTGCGGGTATGCTCTGTTCGGTCGCGGGTATTGAACAGCCCGCGTTGGATCGAAACGAAGGCATCGTAGTAATCGCTGTCGATCCTGTCAGCCCCCTTTCACTCGCATGTAGCCCCTAGACCGAAGACTTACGACTTCAAGAAGCCCGTCCCATGCCCATACACAATCGGGATCGCATCCGGATCTGCGATGGAGACCTGGTTCGGCTGTATCCTGACCAGCTTGCCATACTTTTCATGCAGATTTGCAACTGTGAGATATCGTCTACACCTTCGGCATTCGTACAAGTACCAAAGATTCGTGAACTTCGCCAAGAAAGGTCCCGGGATGTCCTGGATGTGCCAGTTCCGGATGTAAGGGAGGACAAAATACAGTACTGGCACTGCCAGTAGCAGCCATGGTGTGAACAAGAAGGAGAGGAACATCCTGACGGTCGCCTGCCCAGACGGAAGTACGAGAAGGTGAAGTAAAGGTCGCAGCGGTGAAGGTCAACTGAATCAGGTACGCCCGCAGTGGAGTCTTTGTCTTTCCTTCTGGTGGTAGTAGGGAACGAGAACGAGCGTCTTACTTATCCCTCTTTCTGACTGTGCTCCCTATACCACGAGCTCTCGCCAGAGTCCACGGAGTCGAGACCCGGCACTCTAGCCTCTCCGTATGACCGCCGAAGCACGCGCGCTCGACCATGAGCGCCCCATCGTACACCCGTAAGACCCCCACCATAAAGTCAAAGTCACGACGAGGAGGTGAGGAGAGAGATGGAAACGGCCGCTATATTGCGGGGATATGGTCTCGTCTCAGTCACGTGGGGCACGATCTCGGGGGAGAAACGGAGAAGATTCGCATTTTTGGCACGGCTTCGACAACGGCAGCATAAAGGGCGCTTTCTCGCTCCTCTTCTGCGTCCTGGGTGCAAGACCGAGTCTCCATCCGAATACGCTGTGCAGCGGTCCCCGGAAAAGGTGGAGGGCGTAAACGCAACTTACGGTCACTAATTGGAGGCGTCACTTCCATCTGACACGAGAGCTGCAACTTGAAGAAATGCAGGGTCGTCGGAATGTGCAAGGGCTGAGGGTCCTTGACAATGGCGAGAATGGATGCTGCCACTCAGCTCTCAATTATGCAGGCATATTGCGAGTCTGCGTGCAGCAAAACGGCTTGCACTCATGCCATTTGGAGATGAGTCCAAGCTACAGTTCCCAAACCACGTTCCTGTAGCCGTCCAGAGGATGATACAACGGCCAATTTAACGTGTTAACTTCTGGGGAGGGCGGCAGTGCCCAATGTCACCAAGCCTTGGCTGGAGAGTGCTCCTACGCCAGATCACGGCCGGGTAGCTCTACAGATGTACAGCTCAGTCATAAAGATCTTCGCCATCCGGCCCACCATTCGCCTCAGGCGGCCCATTAGGCAAAGTCATAGGCATATCGACGGCTTTCGCTTTACCCTTCCCCTTGCTAGATGGTGGTCTCACAGCAGCCCCATTCAGCGACAGATTCTCGGTCCTGTGAACGAAGTCATCGTCCGCATCGGAGCCTTCGCCTCTAGCTCGCGATGTCTGAATTCGACCGCCATTCGACGCTCCGAAGCGGTTCTGGCTGGAAGGAGCGCGCTTCATCATGTCCGCGAGCTGTTTGCGAGAACCTCGGGACTCGCTGGCCCCGGACCGAGCTGTTGATGGCCGTGAGGCAGTATCGCCGTTGCTGCCAGCTGTCGGCTTCTTAGCAGCACCCTCGAATGTATCCCGAACACGTTCGTAGTGCCTCAGCTCGTCCAGGCTGACGGACGGCACCAACTCGCGTTTGGCGAGCAAGAAGTCTTCTTCCGTGACGGAAACTTCGGTGTCCTCTTCTGTCGCACAGTGGTCGAAGTAATAGGCCACAGAAGCCTTGGTCTGGCCTCTTGCAGCGCGCTCCTCGTTGACCACTTCAAGCTTCCCGTCCACCAAGCGTGCCGATCGAGTGACGGCTTTGAGCATAGAGTCCGAGCAGAGTGCGTACAAGTCGGCACCGGTAAACGTGAAGGGCAGCTTCTCTGCCACCCGCGAGAGCGAGAGATTTGGATCGAGCTTGAATCTATTGCCAAAGTTAGCGAACCTGCATTTGCAAGCCGGTTGTAGGGTGCGAGTCCGACGTACTTCCTCGTCAAAGCTTGCAAAATAGTAGCCTGCTTATCATGCGTATCGCTGATACCCAAGTACAGCATCTTGTCGAACCTGCCAGGCCGCAGTAAAGCCTGATCCAACAGATCCGGCCGGTTCGTAGCTCCAATGACGAATACGCCGCCTCCGCCTTCCTCACCATCGCTCATACCATCCAGCTCGGCAAGTAATTGCGAGACGATACGGTCCATGACTCCACCCGAATCACCCTGGTTGCCACGCTTAGGCGCCACAGAGTCTAATTCATCGAAGAATACCACACATGGCCTCGCATCCCTTGCCCGCTGAAATACACGCCGGACATTGGCTTCCGACTCGCCGATATACATGTTAAGCAGCTCCGGCCCCTTGACAGAGAAGAAGTTGAGACTGAACTCCGTAGCAATCGCCTTCGCCAAGAGCGTCTTACCCGTACCCGGTGGACCGTAGAACAAGATACCACTTCGCTTCTTCAGACCCTTAGCGAAGAGCTCAGGTCTGCTCAGCGGGAGCTGGATTGTTTCGACCACGGCGTCTTTGACGTGTGTCAAGCCACCTACGTCTGACCACTGCACGTTTGGTATCTTCGGCGCTCCAATGGCGTCAGCGAAGTTCTTGCGGGCTTGTTCGACTGCTGTTTCGAAATCGCTGGGTGTTAGGGAGGTGGCGGAGGCGCCGCCGGAGAGGTGGATATCTTTCACTGTCACCGTCGTTCCTGCTGTGGAAGACATGCTTTTCGCGAGAGCGTCGAGCCGTTCAGTGCGCGCTACAATTGCACGGTCGACTACGTCCACCAGATCACCTGCGACTAAGGCGGCTGTCTTGACGGCTATAGCTGCAAGATCCACGTCCAATGCCAGCGGGACGCCGACTTCAGAGACAATATCTTTGAGTATGCCTTCCCTCTCCCCTTCATCTGGCACGCTCATCTCCAGCTCGTGCGTGAAAAGGCTTCGTACACCGTCTCCGATCTTGTCAACGTCCACAGATGTTGCTACCAGCACTCTTGCCCTATCCAAGACACTCTTCAAGCTGCCCACGACTCTCTCCGATGCCAGAACATCGATGTGGTTGATACAGATAACAGTGTTCTCGGCGCCGCAGTCCAGAGCGCGTTCACACCTCGCTTCGAGCAGCCCTTGGGCTTCGGTATCGACGTTGCTGCCGGAGGAAGACTGCGAGCTGATATCGTAGGCGGAGATGGGGAAGTAGTGTAACCCAAGGTCTGCACATACTCGTTGTACGGCGTATGCTTTGCCGATCGAGCGTTGCGTGGATGTCAGCAACATAGCCAAAGGCGGCAAGCCGAGGTGTACGGCTCGCGGACTTGTCGATACGCTGATCAATTCCCTCAGCCTACGTTGCAGAGACGAGACGAAAGGTCGAGGTGCTTCGGGTATTGCAGAAGCAGCCGTTGAGGAGACCAGTTTTGGTGGCGCTTCTCGCACGCCCATGTACCACGGCCACGCACTGCTACTGGCAGAAGGCAGTCTCCTTCGATCATCGCCTGACTGTCGCATGGTCATCCGTCTCGGATCAATCGAAGCAGCGCCTGCCCAGCCCTCTATCGCATCGCCGCCTTCGCTGTCTTCTGAGGAGGGGGTGTTGACGGATTCGATGGCGAACCATGCTACTCCCACATTGCCTGCTTTGCTCTTCCGCTTGCCGCCCTCACTAGCATCTGTCTGAGCCAATAATGCGCCCACACCGCCATCGTCTTGCTCGCTCCCACCCTCGTAGAGTGTCCTTCCCAAAGCTTCGTCAACGGGTATAGCAATGAGATCGCCAGCCTTGACGACTCGTTGCTTGCGCTCGAAGTGCTCTTTCAGGTTCGCAAGGAGCACATTCTGCAGAGCTCGCTCACTGCTTAATGGTGTGACGATCTTTCGTAGCGTCACCTCACTCGCTATAGGCGGCTGTTTCGGAGTCGCAGAGGAAACCGGTCGTTGATTGAAGCCTCGTTTCATAGGTCGCTTAGCTACAGCCAAGGGCGATAAGTTCACATTCTCCGGCTGGCCTAGGTTGGCGAGCAAGATGGGCGACAGGTATATCCTCGTCTCCGAGCCTGCGGCGCCCACGGTCGTAGCTGCGGAGCGAATGGACGTTATGCTCTCCCGCCGGCGATCAAGCGGTTTCGCGTTCAGCTGATACCGAGGCGGAGCGCGCTTCGACATACTGTCCGGCAACCCATACACCTTCACCGGCCGCCACGATGCTTGCACGGCATTTCCATCCCGCGAAGCAAACGCGCTCAGGTCTGGTAGGCCATTGCTTTCTGCTGCCGCATCTAGCTTCACCCAATCGCCGGAGAAACATCCTAGTCTCGCTAGTGCTGTGGCATCAACGTAGACTCTTGCCTCTTCGTCTTCGTCACTGGGTGGTTTCGGGTGAAGAAGCTCGTCTGGTATGCGCTCCAATAGACCTTGCGTTCTGAACGTCTTACTGCGCGCAGCCTGCCCTCCTCGAACGGTCGTTGTCGTCGCGTTCGAGAATACGGAGCCAGGAGTAGAGATGCCATTGGTATGTCTCCCAGTCCCGAACGGTCGTGGCGTGGCAGAGGTGATTGCTGAGCTCATACCTGAAGGTAAGTCTGAGAGGCCTGAGGAAGGTTTCGCCAATGAGATCATGCCGTCCGAGTCGTCCGAGAGGTTGCTGTCTTCCGTACTGGAGTCGAAGAGGTCGTCCGTATTCGAGAGGTCGGTAGTAGACTTGGAGGTGACTATGGGTTTCCTGGGGCTGTTCTCTTCCGTAGCAGAGTAGAAAGCTTCGTTGGAGGTGTCCTCTTCAGTCTCCTCGTCCAGTCGCGGAGACATCAATGCTCGGTTGCCGAAGTTGTTCTGCCTCTGACGGTCCGAGGAGGCAGATGTAATGACAATCTTCGTGCTGGGAGTAAGCACGCCTTGAGAGACTGGCTCGCAAGCCAAGATCTTCGCGGGCGGGCATGCCGAATGCGTGACCGGGTGCGTGAGAGCCAGGGGAAGCAGATCGCCAGTATGAACCACGGTGATATGCTCGAGAGCTTCGTGAACTAATCTCTTTTGAATCTCATCCTCACCAGATGCATCCTGCTCTCCTCGCTCCTCTACCGCGGCCTTCTTCCCACCCCTCTTCCCTTGCGCATGTCCGTTCATACCGTAGAAGCCGCCGCCATACCGCTTCTGCACTTCTTCCAACTTCTTCACCGCTTCGCCGTCCACAGACACATACACCGTTTCCAAGCTCAACGGCACCACATCGCTGACCTTGACCTCCACCGCAGCATTCTGCCTCACGGGTGCTCGGTTCGGCGACGTAGCTTGGATGAGGTTGACCAAGCTCTGTGTTCCAGAAGCATTGGCTGGCCATCTGATAGTAGATGCCGGCAGCAGCTTCTCATCCTTGGCTTGGCTCCGAAACGGCAGGATTGCCCATTGCGAGTCTGCGGGAGACGCATCGGGTGTCCAAGGTGTTATAGCTGTATAAAACCGGTCCAGACTCCTAGGGTCATGCCTAGGGAACAAGTCCAATACCAAGTCGTCCGAGAGTATGCCCACCTCACCCTTCAAGCTGCTGTCGAGATATACCCGGGCTGAGATGGCCGGTTTGTCTGCTCTTCTTCTTCTCTTCCGCTTTAGCGAACCTGGGGTGGGTGGATCGTATGCCATGTTCAGCGCTCGAGAGATCCTATGGGACCATCGAAAAGTGCCTATGAGAAGATGGTAGTAGTCAAGATGTGAAAGCAAAGTCTCATGTGCAAATGGGACCGAGCCGAGGTAAGCCGTTGTAGATGCCGAGAGCGGAATCGGCCGTACAAATATATATGCATATACGAGATGAGAGCGATGTTTGCGATGAGATGGGACAACAGGAAGAGACTGTACTTCTCGTGACTCCCATCCCAAGGAGCTTCTCTGACCTACTACGATCGAATCTCCAGCACCTCTCAGCTAGGCAAAACCTTCCTTCACATGTCTCGTCGCCAAGAGGTGGAGTTGGCGGACAAGGATGGCGCGGTAGAGGATCGGCCGCAAGGGCCGCTGTCAGAAAGCATCGCGGCGACGAAGAACTGAACTTCACTCGCTTCTGCCCTAGAGATTCAAGGAGATCCAAACCAGGAAACAGCAAATCCGACTCCCTTTTGTTCGACGGTTCGAAGGAAGACGAAGGATGCACTCCTGGCACGTGAAAATGGCAGACGCAGGGTACGTCATCAACATTAGCTGCGCCATCGTTTCACGTGTCAATCTCCATCTCAACGAAGCGGCAAGTGCTCGACGATCAACGATCAACATTCATGTGCGACCAACGACTACCCTACAGCTTTTACTCGTCCCGTGGCTGTAAGTCGCGATCTTCGTACTCTTCTTCTTTCCTTCATATGCGCCCCTTCTCCCGTCCCAACCACATCCGCACGCTTCCGTGAATCCAACAGACAGCTTTGCGCATTGCGACCCGTCCCTACATGACGGATACTACTCGAATCGCATTCGCCGCTCGTCTACGCAGAGGCGTCGCAACATGCCGCACTTCGCGCAGGACATCACCAACCATCCCGACCATGGCATACACCTCACAGAAAAGGATGCGATCGCCTTTACGCACCAGTCCCAAAAGCTAGCACACTTAGACCCAAGTCAAGAAGATGACGATACAGGATCGACGCAAGCGGTAGAGGCGAAGTTCGTGACGCCATTGGATCCAGTGGTGGAAACAGCCAATGGCGGCCGACTACCGACAATACCAGTAGAAGAAGCAGCGAAGTTGAACAGGCTGAAAGATGCGGTGGACGGACGGGAAACACCGCGTAGTCCACCAAGAGGCCCTGTGAGACCAAGCAGAGACGGGACGGCGCACGGAAGTCGCTTACAAAGCCCGCCTGGAAGTCCTCCAGCCATACGAGTACATAAGCCGCGGACTGAGGCAGAAGATGAGAACGAGGCACGAGCAGTAAGCGGGGTGGAGGAGAAGGAACGCCAGGAATCAGGTGCGCCGTTGAAAGAGGCCATACCACCGAGCAGGACGAACCCGCTGTTCCCGCCTTTACCGCTGTATGGACCTCCAACGGTGATGCGGAAGGTGCAATGCTGGTTCTTCCGGATCGTGAGCAGTGTGTTGAGCTTGTGCTTCTTGATGACTATCGTGGCGGGAGCGATTGCAGATGCGATACCGAATACTGCGCGGTACATGATGGGCAGAGCCATGTTACGGAATCCTACGAGACAGAGGCCATTCTACGACGAAGAGAAGAAGCGCGCACAGGAGCGAAAGGCAGCACAGAAGGCTTGGGTTGAGCAGAAGAAGGGCACGCAAACGCCGAGGGTAGAGAAAGGCGTCGGTCAGGATCTAAAAGGCATACCGCAGGATGGCGAGTTCATACCCACAGAAGGTGGTCCGGACCCACTGGTCGTGGACATAGGCTACTATGCCCGCAGAGTAGGCCTAGACGCCGAGACCTTCAAAGTGCAGACGGAAGACGGCTTCATACTCGACCTCATACACCTCTACAACCCACGTGAGTACCGCAAACCCTCAAAAGCAGCCCACGAAGAAGACGGGCCAGACGTCTTTGAGTCCTCGCCTCGAGACTCCGGCTTTGCAGAAACACAACAAACGTTTGAGGAAGGACAAAAGAAGTATCCAGTCCTAATGATGCACGGCCTCCTGCAATCCGCAGGCGCTTACTGCGCTACCGACGACGATAGTCTAGCCTTCTACCTCGCGAAAAGTGGCTACGACGTTTGGCTCGGCAACAACCGCTGCGGTTTCGAACCGACACATACTATGCTGAAGTACGAAGACCCAAGGATGTGGGCGTGGAATATACGACAGATGGGTGTTATGGACCTTCCTGCTTTCGTATCGCGAGTCTTATCGGAGACGGGGTTTCCTAAGCTGGCACTCGTATGTCATTCTCAGGGTACGACACAGACGTTCGTCGCTCTGGCGAAGGAGCAGAGGCCCGATATTGGGGAGAAGATCTCGGTCTTCTGCGCTCTGGCCCCGGCAGCGTACGCTGGTCCCTTGATTGGAAAGGTCTATCTCAAAGTCATGAGCGTGATCAGTCCAGGGCTCTTCAGGCTCATCTTTGGCATACACAGCTTCATTCCACTAATGATGATGGCGCATAAGCTTCTCCCGGCAGGGATCTATGGCTGGATGGGCTACCACGTCTTCTCCTTCCTCTTCAGCTGGTCGGATTCGCGCTGGGATCGCGGGTTACGGAATCGGATGTTTCAGTGGGCGCCTACGTACGTCTCAGCCGAATCGATGAGATGGTGGCTTGGCCGGGAATGCTTCGCACGACAGAAGTGTATCTTGGCCACGCGAGAAGAAGGGCAGATGGAAGATCAGGAGGATGAGGAAGATGATGCGGTGATTGCTGCTTATTACGCGGAGAAGAAGAAAAGCGAAGCTGGCGTTACGGAAAGGAGGAAGTTGCAGAGGAATCTCACGTCTTTCCATTGTCAGACGCTAGAGCATTTGCATCATGAGCAGAAGAGAGGGCAATACGCCTGGTACAACGAGCAGTTCCCTCCTCTCGCTCTTTGGGTGGCTGGGGCGGACGATCTGGTTGATGGACGGCGATTACTTCGCCGCTTCGATAGGGGTAGGGAACCGCATGTCAGGATCGTGCATAAGAAGATTATTGAAGGATACGAGCACTTGGATGTTATATGGGCTATGGACGCCATTGAGAAAGTCGGCAAAGAGGTCCGAGAAGTGATATGGCGGACTGTAGACAAAGAGTCTGCGAAGGCTTGTCGGGTACCTGTCGGCTGTGAGCTCGCGGTCGAGGAAGAGCCGCAAGGGCAGGATGTTCCCATGATGCATTCGGGTGGTCGGCTACGCATGGCGAGCATCTCTGAAGCTGCGCCTTCCCTCGCCTCTCTGGGTCTCGATGGCAAGACGAATGGGAGGATCTCAGAGGACAGCACTGGCGAGAAGCAAGCAGAACGTCAGCATGCGAATGATGGTGCTATTGCGGTGGATGGAGCGGCGGATACAGAGGTGGAGGCCAGTCGGGAGGCTTCTGGCGAGCATGACCACCTGGAAGAAGATGCCAAGGAGTATGGAACCGGCACGGAGACTGCGCCTAAAGGGAGAGAAAGGGGTTTGAGCGAGAGCGAAAGCGTTTTCACGGATGTGCAGGAGAAGGGGAATCCGCTCGGATAGACGCATTCGCGTGTCACGGTATGTACAAGACAACTAACGATATTGTGCATATGAACAAACATGGTACGAGGTGCTGGATATCGTGAGCATGCTGTGCTGCTGGGACAAAAGCTTCGGCAAGAGTCAATGACAACAGAGATCGCAGCCTTCTCCGTTCTCCCAAGTGATACTGGAGCTCTTGTATCGAGCCTTGGGTATCTGACAGCCACATGAGTGTTTAGAGATGTTTTACCAGATTTTGGCAAGCTCTGCAGCCAGAATTGCCACTATGAAGCGGCTATAAAGGTCGCTCGAGGGTCGGAAACGAATTCGGATCGTGGGAGCGCAGGTTCACTGTTGCCGAGCCTTGCAGGCGTTGGGCGTTGCCAAGATTTGACCGACATGGTCGCCGGCTTCGCGAACAGGAGATCATGCTGGTGATAGATAGAGCCTTGGAAAGAGTCTGGTAAGCAATACAGCAGCACGAAGCGACGTTGACAGTACGGGGATGTTGACAGGAGCTTGAAGAGATCGCGCAATGGATCTGTTCTCGACCATTGCTGCATGCTGACATCTGGTCAAAAAGGAAAGACCGACAAGTGGTCTGGTAGGCAATACAGGAGCTCAAAAGATATGTGTCAATACGGGGATGGTGACAAGAGTTAGAAGGGATCGCGCAATGGATCCATCCAATCTTATCCATCGCCGTCAAAATCTGGTCAAAAGAAGAAGACCGACAAGAGGTCTGGTAGGCAATACAGGAGCTCAAAACATATGTGGCAATACGGGGATGGTGACAGGCAAATTCCTTGCGTACTGAGAGGGTCGCTCCTTCCTCGACAACGTTCTTTCCGTATGGAGATGTGGCGGCTGGTCCCGTTCCGCTGCTGCTGCCTTCAGCTTCAACTTGTCACCTTCAACATCGTTGCTCACCTTCAGCTTCATTTCTCACTCATCGCAACAAGTTCGTTTCTCACTCAACACGACCCTTCTATTACTCACCTTGTAACTCACTGGCACCACACATCGCACCCAACTCACTCGAGATCCAACATGGACCAGGCTCCGGCCGCTGTCAAGGTCTACAACGGCCTGCCAGTCATCACCTGGCGACCGGTACGTCTCCTTCCCTCATACAACATCATCAAGTACATCTACTGACGGCGCTTCTTCAGGTCCGCATCACAGCAGCTACGACGTGGCATGTCCTTCTTCATGGTAAGCTTTTTCTCGCACTTGCGGGATGCGTGATTGTATGGGCGTTTGCGATTGCGTGGATTGTTACGTTGTGGGCACTCACACAGGTTTTGCTTGTGACGGCGAAGTTGTTGGAGGAAGCGTTTGAGTCACAGGAGGCTACGGGCGTCAAAACAACAGCGGAGGGTACGGAGCAGAATGGTAGCACTGGGAATGTTGGCTATGCCGGCATCCCAACAGCGTAAGTGGTACCCTGGCTGCATCAAGCGGCCTTCAGCTGACGACCGCAGGACTGCGGAAGCGGAGACCGTTGCGATGAAGCACAGGCAGAGCAACACGGCGACCTCGCAAGACGCGAAGAGGCAATTCATTGAGCAGCTACTCGGCGGCGGTAAGGCGGTGCACGCAACAGAGCCTTCACAATCATCACAGCCGAACGGAACGCCCGCACCCGCCCCGGAGAACGTCGCCACCAAATCTCAGCATGCCGAGGAAGGCACCGACGCGATACTCGAGCGCATCATGCGACGTGAACGCGAGATGCAGAACGCCATTGCGGCTGCTGAGCGTGAAGCTGCTTCAGCCGAGCCGGAGACGGCGGATGACCAGCGCGACGGTGCCATCACGGAGCCCGAGGACAACTATGAGGATGCCACCGAGGACCTCGCTATCACTGAACCCCATCCGGCAAGCACGACATCCCACGGACAGTCATCCCAGCGTCTGAAGGCCGAGCCACAGGACACTGAGGAAGCCGGCAACGACGAGAAGCCATCAGACGACGAGTTCGGAGAGCCAGCTGGTGCACCACGGCAGGCCAAAGGTGCATGGGCCACGCACGAGTGGGCGACCGAGCCACAGGGGAAGAAGAGTGCCCTCCGTCCACAACCGCCAAAGACCGAGACCAAGGTCGCTTCCATTCCGCACTTTCCGCTCTCTGTTGATCAGAAGAGAGCCGACGAGAAGAAGAGGAGAGACAACGAGGAGCGCGAGAAGGCCAATGCTCAGAGTTCCTGGTTGAGCAAGGTCAACCAATCTGCCGGGCAAACCGAGAAGTTCGGTGAGACTGACCACGCCGCACATGGAGATGGCCACGACGGTGGCTGGGGATCCGACCAGACAGCTGGCGCTGTACGCAAGCCAGGGGAGAACAAGGCACCCGCAGCAGGCTGGAATATAAGCGCCGAGCAGCTGGAGACCGCGAGGAGCTTTCAGAAGGAGTGTGGTCTAGTCGACCAGAACCACAGGCCGAACACGGCACTGTCACAATCGGTGAAACCAAAGAGCTCATGGATGCTCAACGGCCGTAAATTGGCCCAAGCAGCGTCCTCGCAGCAAGCCCAGTATGCGAAGAAGCCGACCGCCGCTCCAAAAGCTGCCCATCCACTGGACTCCCGTATGCCAAAGGCTGCCACGGTCTCGAGCGGTACAGTGAAGAAGATGTTGCCCAACGGACAACTGCCACCCCATCTGCGCAAGCAGCAAGCGGCCATCCACAAGAAGGCTCAGTCGGGAGTCAGCGTGACCAAGGAGCCAACTCTCGCTGCTGCAAGCGAGAACAGGTACAACGTGTTGAGTGTGGAGGAGCCAGAGCAGGCCGAAGCTGCCACCAGCGAGCCTAACAAGACAGTGGTGACCCAAGAGGTCGCAAACGAGAAGACGACGACCGCACCCGCGATCGAGGTGCAGCCTGCGACGCCTGCCACACCATTCGACGCTACTCCGATGGCCGAGCCGACAACATCTGCTACGCCGCCCGTTGAGCGGCCTGCGAACCGGTCTATGTCGATCGATCACCTCCTCTCATTTCGGAATGCATCAGTGCCGGCGGTGCCGCTGCCCAAAGAGCACACCCGCCGCACGAGTCAAGTCACGGTACCCCCTCCATCAGGTATGCATTATTCTATTCCCCTTCCTCCTAGTACCTTCACCTATTTTGGGGGCATTCTGTGTACCTTATGCGGCAATCACCATTGGGAGGATGAGCCTTGTCGGCAGCCACAGATCGACGCTTGCGTCTACTGTGGCTTCTGCCATCTTCCACCTTGCGCGAAGCTCGTGATGGAAGATGTTGCACCCACTATCTTTGGCGTGAGTCTGCTCATCTGGTAGTCGGCTATGCTAACAAGATGACAGGATCTGGTGCCTCGGGGCACGAGTGGACTTCCGCAATTGCAGTGGCAGAGGGCCCAATGGCACTCTCCAGAGTCAGCAAGCCCTCAGGAATGGCGTTGGAAGGACGAGCGCCTTCGCCAGCAGTCAACAAAGGCAACATCGAGCCAATGACCACAAACGACGAAGCGAATGTCGGCATTACTGAGCAAGCATTGTTACGCGAGACATCATCGAGCTCACATCAGCATTCGGATAACGTCGAGGCTGAGCATCAGAGTCGTGATATATCAAACGGCATGGAGAGGCAGGCGAGGTATGTTGACCAACATTCATCAACTCCGAGCCACCAAATGCTGACGAACATTCAGGTCTCCATCTCGTTCGCCGGCGCGTAGGACTGCCCTCGAGCAAGCCGTCCGCGTGCTCAACCATCAAGCGCATAACAAGCGGGAGTCTTTGGGCAAGCTCGCACGAGCTCTCAGCCGCTCGCCATCTCGGACACGCCTTGCGGACACGACGACATCGCAAGCACCTGTTGGCAAGTTACAGACCCTTGAAGACTCTGATCTCCTGGACCTTGACTTTGAGCCGAGATGGTCTCAAGGTTCCAAGCCTGCAACGGCCACTCATCACCCGAGGCGAGAGTCCAGTCTGGAGCCGAAAGCATTGCCTTTCTTCGTACCGTCTCCTCGAGACACTTCGGCGCAAGATGCTCATGTCAATGGTCATGCTGCTGTGACAACGCTGGAATCCTCGTCGCCGACGGGTCAGGCTCAATTCATGAACAGCACGCTCGTCAATCAAGCGCCGACAGAGTACCATGCGCCTGAGTACTCCAACTGGAGCAGTGGTGCAGGACCTGAGTATGGCTACCACCCGGAGGATCTGCATCACGGCTACTCGCATCCAGCTCCAAGCTACGAGAACGGCTACAACTACGGCGCCGCACCCTTCCAGATGCCTGGCCACGCCCCGCAGTATCCGCCACGGCCTCCTTTGTCGGCTGTGTTTCCCCGACCGGCGTCATTGCAGGCGCCGGCACAACGCGCTCCGTCCAGTGCGATCGCCATTGTAACGCCTCGCCAGGCTTCCGGTGGCTTCGGCTCTTCGACCGAGGCCGGAACCGCTAGAACGTCCTCTAGCAGCGTCAGCCCGACGACGACACGTCGGCCAGTTCTGACTAGTATGCACCATGGCCAGAACGCCAGTACGACTTCAGTCGTTATGCCGCTGATCACTACTGATGCAGGCAGGGCGGCGGCCGCCCGTATTCTGAGCGGCCGATCTCCCGGGCTGTACTCTACTGTTATATCGCAGCCTACTCCGGTTCCAGCGGTGTCTCATACTCGGCCATCCGATGTACCAGACATGGAGTCGGCAGACAGCTTCCCTACGCTGGCGTCAGGCACGCAGGGCAGCCAGGTCACCCCACCGCCAGGGTTAGGTCGAGCTCGTCAGGACCGCCAGGCAAGTTTTGATGCGCTGTTAGTCGACGGTGTCAACGGCCAGCCTACGAGGCCAGCTGCAGGGGAGGATGCAGCGAGCACCGAGAACCACGGCAGCCCAACCCTGAGGTTTAAGCAACTGTCTCAGAAAGAGCGGAAGAGGCAGGCCACCAACAATGGCCTTAGGGCTTCCGCGGCGGACTCCAAATTGCCAGAGACTGCCAATGGTCATCGAAACGGCACTGTCGGAGACGTTGACGGGAATGTCAGCGAGGCGGACATGCACAAATCTGCCACGAAAACGCAGGCCGAGGCTGCTGCAGTCCCGCCTAAGGCAGATCAAGACGCAAGCCCGACCGTTGCTGAAGAAGCCGAGGAGTCACCTGCTGACCAAAGAGACAACGGGGAAGACCTGTACTCTTCCTCACGGCCACCATCTCCTGCAGTCATGCAAGATGGATCAGCGCACGACTCCTTGCCCATGTCGGACCCCAAGGAAGTTAGTGGACAAGCCGAAGGCGAGCATGCGGACAACGATGCGGTCAATGGCGGAGACATTGGGACTGTCTCCGCTGCGCCCCGTGAGCTCGAGGACCCTAAGTCGAAGGAGAATATTCCGAGTGTCACTGGCGATGTTACGACCACGATTCAAAACGACGCTACTGCGTCTGTCAGTAAGAAGAAGCTTCGGAAGCAGCAGAAGGAGGCTCTCCGTGAAGAGCTGGTGGATTTGTGGTGGCAGCGCGAGCAGGTCAGGAAGAAAGCGCTCGGGACCGGAGCACTGCATAGGCCCGAACTTGAGATTGCGACTCGAGCCTACATGTCTAAGCGAGCAGAGCTGGCAGCTGTCATGGGCAATGGCGTGTTGAACGAAGAGGATGCCGTTCGGTTCCCGGAGTTTCATCACAGCGACCTCACCGCGCCTAAGCACCGCCTCCAGCCCGTCGTTGACACTGCCAATGTCAACTCTGGCAGTCAACAAGGCTTCGATGACTCGCCGCCAGAGCCATTGGAGCCGGAGAACAAGGAGCGGGATGAGCTGCGTCGCAATGCGAAGGTTGCTTTGCAGCGCCACGATGAGGCCATGGCGTACTTCAAAGGTGGTCCGCCACAAGGGCGCAAAGACCTGAAGCAAGCGCACAAGGACGGGGTGGCGAAAGTCGACCGTGCCGTGAAGTACTACCGCAAGAAGCGAGATGCGCTGGAGACGGCGTTTCCTGGTGATGCTTGGTTGGATAGAGAGCTGCCGGAGCCATGTGGCGGTACTGAGCGGTGCGCTTGTGGGCTGAACTGCTCAATCCCAGACATGAGGCGCCGAGAGTTGGGTATGTAGGTTGCAGGAAGGGCTACTGTGGGTAGAAGGGATGGGCAAGCGACGGTCGTTGGTGCTGTGGATGAGAAGGAGCTACTGTGGGCGGCATCAACGAGCAAGAGATCATCGCTGGTATTGCGAACTGCGCAGAAGGGCAGTCGCTTCTGAAGGACAAGTTGTATCGCCTGCTTGTCACTCTCCAGTAGCGATACAATGTTACGTCGAAGTATAGTCATGCATTCGTTCTCGATCCGACGTTCACTGCTGCGCATGTCGGTGTGCGGCACAGCATAGCTTGAGCTTCAAAGCTTGCCCAGTACCTCTGGAGACAAACAATCCTCATCTGACACACCTAGGTCCGGCCTGACTTACATGGATCGTCGGGGACGTTGCGACTGCTGCCTTGGTACGGAGAAGACCTTCCCACCAAGATGAAGTTCGGCGACAAATTGCCACCATACGCATTGTTTGTCCTTTCAGACGTCAAGCCCGCGGTATGAAGAATGAAGTTTTCACATTGCGGACTCTGATCTGACCACAGTCCAGGTCATCAACGAGGTGCTAGAAGAGACTTTGCATGAACAAGCAGGTGCACCCTTCCTCTGGCTCGCTTCAGATCGATACGAAGACGCCCCGAAGAAGCAGCCTACCCAGGCTAGCGATGGCACAACACCTCCTGTACCAGACGACTTCGAGTCTGCTTTTATTGGCAAAACCGTCGAAGACTTGGTTAGCTGGCTTAAGGGTAAGCCAGCCGACATCGACATAAACTCGTACCAATTCGCTGTATTGGACAAAGGAGCGTCGTCGGACACCGACAAGACTGTCGTAGTCTGCAGGACTGATGATAAGGAGGTGGCAGACGGCGCTACAGTGTGTGTTAGACAGAGAGCTGCGCACGCCGGAGTATTTCTTGTTGGCTCGGACCCTGATAGATGGGAGGCGTTGAAGGGGGCTGAGATTCGGTACTGAATGAGGCCTTCCAAAACTTCCAATGTGAGATGCGCATGCTGTTGGTATGTAGTCGTGTCTGAGCTGGTCCAACGCTGTGCTCACTTTGGGTTCCACCAAGTATCGGAGCGCTCCGCTTTGCAGTCACCTCTACCCACGGCGATCAAAGCATTCCCCTGATCCTTCATCGGATCTCCCTCCCTAGAAATCTTCATCGTTAGCATCCTCCCCGGCAATTTTTGCCTGCTCAAACTCTTCGTCGTCCTCGTCAGGCCCCTATACATCAACCTCGTCTTCACCAGCATCCTTCTGCGCCTCCTCCCCGTCCACCTTCGACTCCAGCCACTCAGCAAGGGTGGGCACGGATATCCCTGAACGATGGGCTACACGCGGTAATGGTCAGCACTACTCTCTTGCGAGTCGCCCACATGAGAAGCAAACTTACCGCTCCACTTCGCCTTATTGTAGGCCCGCATCCTTATCATCTTTTCGTCTCCACTCTCAGCGAGAAGCAGTGACTCATCGTGTTCCTTCTGGTTACGCTCAATGACATCCTGTGCCGACTTCCGCCGCGCAATGACGAGAGGATCTTCCGGTCTCAAGGGGATCTCAGCGTCGAAGTGCACAATTGGCGTCCCGAATCCGTCCTTGTCGAGTTGGCGCCAAGGCGCATGTACGCACAGTCTATGCTGCTTCTGTATGTCCACCGCAGCATCAAGCAGATCACCTAGCGTCAGACCAGTCGCTGAATGAATCTCGACGTCTCCTTCAACCACTCCTTCGTCATGGCAACAGGACGGTCCGGCTGCCATATGCTTGAGGGGCGGCTGGCAGATGAGCATCTTGCGGATGGTGTCACCTGGACGGGGGAGTGGGTCGTAGTGGCTTTGTCGCATTCGGTCGGAAGGGATGTCAATGGAGAGACAGAGTCTGTGGCAGTTCTTGCTGTCGAGAAAGGCGAAATCGCTGAAGCTGCTACGCGGATGGAAGGTGCCGAAAGCGCCTTTTCTGAAGGCAGTCCAGAAAGTGGCCTTCTCATCTCCACGGAGGCAGAGTGCGCGCTGAAGCTTATGAGAGGTCTTTACCGCAGCATCTGTGGCACGGCAGGTCTGTTGCGCCACGAGCAGCTCGTGAGGCAATAAGTAATGCAGGATATGCTCAAGTAACTCCGGCGTCTCGAAGACTTCCTCTGCCTTGGTCGTAGAGCCAGCGTTCGGTAGTGCGGACTTCGGCAACATGTCCGTGCAGCTCTGGAATAGCGAATGCGCTTCGTCGATGTCCTCTTCCACATCACCGATGAGGTTCAGGAGGTACTGGAGACTGCCCTCGCCGTTGCTGAGAGCGTGGCGGAGGATCTCAAGCTTGTGAAAAGCGTCTGCCTGGTGGTCTGTGGCGTCCTTGATCGCCGTGGCACTGATTGTCTGCGTGGATGAAGCCGGTGCTCCCTCGTGCTCGAACACTTGGATGCCGAAGTAGGCCGTCATGACGTTGTATTGCTGTTAGCTCGACTGGGAGAGTCTTGGTTCGGGGATCCTTCTCTGGAAGCCTCTGCAGACTGCGATGATGGAGATGGTCTGCTTTGGTCCAAGATCGATACGCTCAGTATTTGTTGTGGAAGGTGTTTAGTAACTTGTGTGTGTTTGTATTGCGTAGGAACGTGAAAGCTGCGAAAGCTAATGAAGTATTTTCATGTTGATGAATCATTGAGCGCCAAGACGGTGAGCATTCACTTCTCGGCAAACCTACTGGCGGCGCCCCCGCTTCTGGAGTCGTTCGCTAATGACCAGCAATTAGACACTAGACGGCTACGATCAATTAGACCACGCCCACCGGTAGTTCTTCACATCCAACTGTGTGCCCTTTCCAGTGGCCTGCTCCGCCTCCCATTCGGCAAGCGTGGGGATGGGTCTCCCGGATTGGGAGGCTACAAGGTGTCAGCTCGAGCATGGCAGAGGACATCCACTGAGTCTCACCTGCTACCTTCGCCGCCGCATATTGCAGATGGTCTTGATCAAGCTCGCTTTGCTCATGTCCGGACTCTAACCGCTGTCTCGCTTTCGCGCAGCTCCTCTCCCGCTCCACGACAATGGGATCGTCAGCCCTCAAGGTTATCGTTGGGCTAGTGAATTCAATTCTCCCACTCGCAAAGCCATCCTCATCGAGCTCGCGAGGGTCTGCGTGAACGCACAGCTTATGCTCTTCTCGCAGCCTTTCCGCGAACGTGAGCAGATCGCCCAGCTTGAGCCCCTCTTCTGATTGTACCCTCTGATTCTCATAGCCGCGATCACGTAGCCATGAGTCGCAGCAGGAAATTGTCACAGTCATTTCTGTAATTGGTGGTTGGCAGATGAGCATGGATGCCGTCCTACCTCCAACCCATAGAAGGTCTTCGCTACCGAGCTCAACGGTAAAGCTGATGTCGTTGCTGACCGTGTGTGCATCCAAGCTGAGCGAGCTGGGAGGGTCCCGAGTGAAGATGCGGAGTTCACGGCCGTATTTAGAAAGTTCGGGTGGGTAGAGCTCCAAGGTGGTGAAGGGGGCATTAGCGTCCGCTCGAAGATGCATAGTACGCTGCAGTTTGTGTGATGTTTTGACCGCGCCATCCGTAGCATGGCTGATGCCTTGAGCAAGGAGAAGGTCGTAGGGCGCCAAATAGCAGAGAATGTGTTCGAGCAACTCCGGCGTGTCGAAAACCTCCTGTGCCTTGGTCTGTACCCCGGCGGTGGTATCCTCCGTAGGCAGTAAGTCGTGACAAAATCCGAAGAACTCTCTCGTTCCGGTCGTGAGATCTTCCGCCGCTTTGAGTAGGTCAAGGATCGTCGGCAATTCTTCACCTGACTCGATGGCTTTGCGCAGCTCTGCGTAGGTGGTCGCCAACTGGTCTTGCTCGTCCGCTAGCTGCGCGATATCTTCAACATCATACGACGTGGTATTGAGGGTCTCAGTCCACGGCGCGCTCTCCGGCTCGCTCTCCTCAGCTTGTTTCTTATCCGCCGCACCATCCGCATCCCCGTTGTCCTGAATCTCTTCATTCCTATCGCCATCCAACTCGTGCCAGTGCTCCTTGCGGACTTCGATGCTGAAGTATGTCGCCATGTTCGCAGAGCAGATTTCAAGTCATCGAGCTGATGAAGTTTTGGAGTTGCAGGCGGTGGCGGTGGTATGAAACGAAGATGTAAAAGTCTAGGAGATATTCTCGAAAGTGTGGTCGATGTACAGAATCAGGGTATTAAGGTGGGTTGTCACCCGAAGAAGTCCGCTTTGCCACGCATGGGACAATTGCGCTAGTGACTGCATTCACTTACCGCGCCAGCGCGTGATTGGATCAAGAACAGCACCAACTGTGGTAGCAGTATGATCCATGACATCTGCAACAGCATCAGCATGGCCCACTACCGCGGTGCTAACGTGATCCGCAGTGGCGTACCTGTAATTCAGTCAGCGGTCTTCATCTCAATTTGTCGTTCTTACATCTCCTCACGACATCCCAAATTACCCACAGACCTGTTTGCTTGAGAAGTAGCGCCACTGGAGGTCGACGTCGAAAGGTGGCATTCAATGGGACTGGGAGGCACGAGTGAACACCAGTCGATGCTCTTCGCAACTGACAGCGTATAAACTGCTATTCGACCGTCTCTCCGACCCAAAGACTCACTAAGAGGTATCCAGCTCCATTCCAATCGCTCACACCAAGGACACCAGAACTCTTCGCTCAAACAAGTAGATTTCCAAAAGCCAAACCCAGCCCAGCCATCAAAGCGGCGGTTCCACCAATCCCGGCAACACCAAAGCCAAAAGAATGCCTCATAACATATGCATCCACCCTCGCTTACCGCATCTCCAACACGTGGGCTACGCACCAGCCTGCATCTCCCTAATCTTCCCAATAAAACTCCTTGGATACTGCCCAACCTCCTCCGCACTCGGCATCCCCCGTTTCGGATCTCTACACCTCTCAACAACCTTATCAATGATCTGGCCCAAGAGGTTCTCATTGATGACCACACTCCCTGGTGGCGGATCCGGACACAAGAAAGCATCTGAGTCGCTCAGGAGGTCTTTGATAAAAGGACGTTTGTCCGGGTCTCTGTTCAGACAATGTCGCAGGGTACTGCGGAGACTGGGAGGCACAACAGCGCCACCGATCCCGTTCTCAGGAAAAGAGATTTCGTGGCGAGGGTTGGTGATAGCCATGATACGGGAGATCTGGTTCGAGATATGGGCGAAGGGGGGTCGGCCGTAGGTCATTTGATACAGTATACATCCCAGACTCCAGACGTCGGAGGCTTTGCCTATCTTCATATCCTTCTTCAAGGGTCTGCCCATAGCATCTTTTCCGGATTGGCGGCCAGGAGAGGAAGAGGTGTTGGTGTCGGTGATGGATTCAGGGGACATGTAGTTCGGTGTTCCGACGTGCGAGTCCCGGTGTACGTTTACTGTGTTGTCTGTGTCGATTGCATTGGCGATGCCGAAGTCGATGAGTTTTAGTCGACCGGAAACCATTAGGAAGTTGGCGGGTTTGAGATCGGAGTGCACGATATCGTGTACATGCACCGCGGCGACGCATTCGAGCATTTCGCGCCAGTAGAAACGGGTGAAGGTGGCATCCCATTTCGAGTCATGCGCGGAGAGCCGGAGGGTAAGGATGCGATTGAGATCCGTCTCGCCTTTCTCCATCAGAACAAAGAGTTCCTGTTTCTCTTCATTGAGTTCCCAGTCGAAGAGCCGGACTACCCTTTCTACTTCCGTGAGCTTTTTGAGCAAGTCGATCTCGCCTTTGTAGCCGCGCACGGCACTTTCATCGCAGTCATCCAGCTTCACCTTCTTGAGAGCGAAGGTCTTGTAGTTCTCCGCCATCACGCAAAAAACGTCTGAGCTGCCTCCTTTTCCGATCTTGCCCATTTGGGTGAAGATCTTGCCGTTCACCACAATATGCGAGCGTTTCTTCTTCGATTTGGTCACGGAGGCTCCGGCGGTGGTCGTAGCGGTTTCCAGGACACTCATCTTTGGCGGCGGAGCTGGAGCTGGGCGGTGCGGCGTGTTGCCCGAGATAGCGCCAAGGGCTTTGCGTTCTTGCTGCTGCTGTGCCGGAACAGGCACGGGAGTCTCGTCGATCATCCTGGCGTGTACTCCGTGGCTGGGTCTCGGTGGCTTTTTCTCATTTTCGGAGTCGGAAAGGATGGCGATATGTGGTCGTTGCTGCCCAAGCATCTTGAAGTCTTGATCTTGGTTGCGTTTGAAGGTTGGTGGAGGCATGTTTTCTTGATCCTCAGAGGCATCTGTGTGGATCTTTGCGGGCGCGACGTAGCGGTATTGAGCGCGGGCGAGACTGGGTACTCGTTGCAAAGGTCTTTGCTCTGCTAAGGCCGGTTTGGGCGGATTGGGCTCTACGCTGGCCTGGCGTTGCTGTTCTCGGGCGGCTGGCGGTTGTTGGTCGGAGGCCTGTATGCTTGGTCGTCGTGGGCGTTGCTGCAATTGTTCAACGCTCGGCTGCCGACTCCCAAGGCCGTCACGACTACTCTGTCTTGATGCTGGACGTGAGCCACCTCCACTCATCTGGCTCCTGCTCAGGTTTTCCCTCCCTCTCCCATATGCTGCATGACTTTTGTTGGCAAAGTCGTGGACTGACACCGGGTCTACGGACGTCGCACGAGTGTTGACGCTCTCACTTCGATTTCGTGACCCCTCAGTGCCAGAGAGACTTCGTTCTTGTGGCGTATATGCCGAAGTGCTAGGCTGCGAGGCCGACATTGCTGGAGCATCATCGGCGGGAGAAACATTGTCTTCGCTATCCCTGCGCTTGAACCGCCGAGCTGGCATACTCTTCAAGAACGAGCCAGTGGCCAATGGTGCCCGCTTCACACGCTGAGAACCAGGCGGTGCGGCTGCCGCATCCGCAGAAGTATTGCGCGAACGGCCAATCGTCGAGCTCCCGTATCGTGTCACTGTCTCCGGAGCATGATGGAGCGAAGCACTTCGGCTGAGATCAGAAGCGTACTTGTTCTGCTCTTGAGACGCGGAGCCATTGCGCGACCCAGGTCTGCTCAGCGACGAAGGAGGGTGCTGCGCCTGCCCATCCTGTGATGCATTGCTTCCCCTCCTCCTACTCTCTACTCTGAGGCCTCTTGGCGCAGGTGCGGGCGTTACTAGATCATTCCTTGGAAGCCCAACAGGCTCAGGCGTAGGATCTCGCTCCGGCTTCACTGCAAATCTCTGCGGGTATGGGCCAGAGATACTGATACTCCTCAACCCAGACCCAGGACCCTTTCCATTCCCACTACCAACTTGGACGATCCTAGGCGGCGTATATCCTCGCCTATTCTCAAGAACAGAAGGCGAGCTCTTCCGCACAATCTTCAGCCCTTGCCCCGGCGCTCTGCTCGGCGTGTCCACTCCCGCCTTGTTGTTCGCGCTCACTGATCGATTGAAGCGCGGCTGTTCTCTCACTTCCTCTTTCCGCGGCGGAGACGATGGCACGGGTTGCTCATCTGCGAGCA
>JAKLLW010000544.1:0-30277 GCA_022814695.1 Neocatenulostroma microsporum
GTCGTTAAATTGGGTTGCAGGGTGTAAAAGGCCGGGAAGGAGGTGTAGGTTGGGAAGTTGAAGCCATTGGACGACTCGGCGGCGGTCGTTGATGAGGGTGTGTATGGCGTTGTCGAGGCACCGTAAGTCGTGCCCGAGAGGCCTGAAAGCGATGGCTCCGGCGATGTCGCCGCCATATCTGCTGTTGATACCGTCGACTATGCGGTTGTCGTGATTGCAAGATTGATGGCCGATCGATCGCTGCGATTCAATCAAGACCAATCAATGTGCCCCGCATATTGAGCAATGGCCAGGCTGCGGCCAAGGACGAACGCCGCCAGCGAAGGCACGCATTTGATGACGACGACCATCTCTTTCACTCTACAATACACAGAGCTCATTTCTTCTCTCCTTCTCGCCGCACACACTCCGTTGGCTTTAGTACACATAATGGTTCACAGGGAGCCTTGGAGTCCGGAGAGCACAGAGAACAACATGGCGTTGGCGGTAAGCTTGATAAGCCATCGACGACAGTGACGAGTATTGACAACTGCTATGTAGGCTGTCGGGCAAATATGCTCTACTTCATCCATGGTACATAATCTGGCGCAATGCCGGACAGTAATACAAAAGGCCGTGGCGAAAGGCGCAAAGGTCAGATCTATCCCAGACTCAACTTATCGCAACATCACGCTTACCAGTCCACAGTAGGCTGTCTTCCTACCCGAAGCAAGCGACTACATAGGCGGCTCTCCAGAGGAGTCAAGGTCTCTGTGTAAGCCAGCATCGAAGTCGCCGTTTCTACTAGGCCTGCAGGAGGACGCGAAGAAACACAAGCTCCCCATCTCCGTCGGCGTTCACGAACCCAGCGACGACCCGAACAGCAAACGCATCAAGAACACTCTCCTCTGGATCGACGAGAAAGGCGAGATCGCCCAACGATACCAGAAACTGCACCTCTTCGACCTCGAGATCGAAGGCAGGCCGGTAATGAAGGAGAGCGTGACCATCGAGCCCGGAAACGAAATCCTTCCGCCTTTCGACTCGCCCGTAGGGAAGATTGGGTCCATGATCTGCTTTGACCTACGGTTCCCGGAGATCGCGTTGGCGCTGAAGCGGCAGAAAGCAGATATCCTGCTATATCCGTCCGCGTTCACACCTACGACTGGTAAAGCGCATTGGCTTCCGCTTTTGCGGGCGAGAGCGATAGAGTGCACGTCCTATGTCATTGCTGCTGCGCAAGCTGGGGCTCACAATGAGAAGCGGACGAGCTATGGTCATAGCATTGTCATCAGTCCCTGGGGTGAAGTGTTGGGTGAGCTTGGAGGCGAGCTGAAGAACGATGAGCCCGAGGTGCTCTTTGCAGAGATCGACCAGTGCTATCTGCAGAAGATCAGGAAGGAGCTGCCTTTGAAACGCCGAACGTAAGTGTTTTGCCATGCATGATCGACGTGATACGTACAATGTGCTGACTGTCGATAGTGATGTGTATCCGGAGGTCTGAACACCCCTCGGAAGGCTAGGGCCCAACCTTCTGGCCCAGTCCCACGATAGACTTACAACTAGACCTTCTCAGACGAGTCCAAGATCTTCTCAAATACCGCAGTGCCTTCCCTACCTAGCGCTGTCCCCACGCCTACGACCTTTGCACCAACAGCTCTCATTCTGTCGAAACCAGCTTTATCACTGACGCCGCCCATGCCAATGATATCAATGCCTTTCAGCTGCTCGTGCTGATCAAGCATACTCCGGATAGTCTTGACATTCCCCAAGGCCAGTGGGTGTAACGGCGTGCCTGCCATACCACCTATACCTGCACCCGATGCGGAGTTGATTGCCGGCGTGCCGTCCGTATCGGCAAGCACGAGGCTTGAGCCCAGAGTATTCGTCGCCGTGATGAAGTCGACTGGGCAGATCGGGTTGCAGGACGCTAGTAGAGCATCGATCAGGGTCTTGAACTGGTCATGGTAAGTGTACGGTGGCGTCTTGATGCCTATTGCCACTCGTCGTGCTCCAGCTGGGGTCTCTTGTTTGGCCAGTATCTGAAGGTACTCAGCTAGCGAGGACCCTGAGTAAGCTGGTGGTGGCTTTTCTGGTATGTTCGGGCACGAGAGATTGATTTCAATACACAGCGGATTTGGCAGGGTCGCTTGAACAGTCTGAATGTTCTGGTGGCACTCTCTCACTGCCTCGGTGCTGCCTGTGACTGAGATTATGAAGGGTTTGGTCTCTCGTTTTCCTTCTCGGAGTTTTGAGTCCAGAATGACCTTCCCTATCATCGTGAGGTACATGCTTAGAGGGATCGGGCTGTAGCCGAGAGTGTTGAGGCTGCCGCCGAAGCTGCTGGGTACCTCGCCATCTGGTAAGTTCAGTGGCCGAGAGGGTTGGTTTTGGGAGTCGAAAAAGGTGTACTGGTGGACTTTGTCATCGTGCTCAAAGCCTTTCAGGAGGCTCGTACGGGTAGTGACGGCTCCGGTGTGTTGGCAATCGAACAGGTTCTGGAGGTCGTCCAAGGTGGTTGCCCATGGGTTGGACGAGTTGATAAGCGGAGGACTGATAGGCGGCAGAGGCATCGTTTCGTAGGTAGACTGCAGCTATGGCAGAATATTGCTAGAGATGCCAGATGATTCGCAGGAAATCCGAGGATTCAACACAGTCTGGTAGAGGGAGAGATTGATACTGCACCGATCGACAAGGCGCTTTAGCGATGAAGTGATAAGGTCGTCCTGAAGCACCACAAGGCGACGATAGCTGCTACCAACCCGTAAAAGCTCATTGCGTTCCCTCGTTGATGAAGACCAGTCCTTGATATCGCCAGTGATATGTTCGGTGGTCGTGAATTGATGGTAACTCACGATTTGATTGACACGGCTGTTACGGACGCTAATGGCCAACCAACTTGAGTGAGGTGGAGCGATGGAGACCGAAAGGTTCCTGACTCTTGAGAAACCATTACATGACTGCCACTGTACAAGACTGTAAGCTGACGAGGTCCGGATTACATTCACTACTCTCTCCGGCGACAACACCGACACCGACCCAGCGACATGTCATCGGAAAGTATTCAAGTCATTCGCGACTTCCTTCGCTCTCTATGGTTGCGATGCTTGAGCTTCTAATATCAATGGAAAAGACACCCACTTCTCGTACGCTGCACTACGCACTGGCCTGCCGACCTGTATCTACTCAATCGCTGACAGCCTTGTATCCTGCTGCTCACGCTTGCTCACAACCCGCCTGCTTCACCTCACGCCACCCCTCCGGTGCGCTCTGCATCACTTCTGACGATCTGACAAAGTCAGCTGCCTTGGAGGTATGCAGACGTCTCGCTGATTCTGCCTCTACCCTCTGCGCCCACTCCTCGTTCCATAGCCGGTGCTTGAGGCAGTGGTCGTAAAACGCCAGGAGTAACAGCACGTCTCCGATGCAGTACTTATGAAGATAGCACTGAGCGGACGATGCTCGGTATGGTCTCTCATAGTTTCGAACCTTGGCTTCGCGACCTTGCCGTCTTCTCCTCGCTTTCCCTGTGGCTTCTGATCTTCAGGCATCCTCGATACAGCCTTCGTGATGAGCCCACCACTCTCTTCGAACATGTGTTTCGCCTCCTTCGGGCCAGCCTGCATCTCTGCGTGGCCCCAGTCTTTCGCAGATTTCCAGGCCTCCTTGTCCTCAACTCGCAGTGGAAGACGTTCAGGAACCGCACGCTGGAGAGAGTTCACTTTCTTCCTCTCCCGTGGCTTCTCCCTTGTGGCGAGATCTACAAGCTGCATATCTATGACACCTGCCATGCTGACGCCGTATAGGTGGTAGAGTGCGTCGTTGTCGCCACGGCAGTCGAAGAGCAGTTTGTAGATGTTGGAGTCCTCCAGCACATCCTTGAAGGAGAAGACGTTTCCGAGAGTAGTCGTTGCGACTGTGGTGAATGCGTCTCCGCCCAGGGTATGGACGTCGACGATGTATACGGTGTTGAGGTCGGGTGAATACACCGAGACGATGGTATTCGCCCCATTGCGGCCCAGGTCGTATCCTTCGAGGTCGGCGGCCAATGTAATCTTGTTGTCGGACGCAGCCTCGACCACGTTCATGATATCCGCAACCATCTCCGCCACCAACGTCTTGTCATCTACAACGACCTTCTTCGGCTGAGGAACCTCGAGCATCACCTTCCCACGCTTCGACGGATCATCTGTCTCTCGGTTCAGAATGCGGTCGCAGACGGCACCCATACTCTCAAGCAAGCGATCCATGCCAAGGTCGAGGTACAAAGAATCGCCGTTAGAAGTCCAGATCTGCTTCTCAAGAGCGTCGAGCCCAGCGACAGCACTGTCCACGCGGTTCCTGTTGGCCACGAAGGCATCTTCGGCTTCGAGGCTTGCGGCTGGGATGTACGGCCTGGTACGATCGAGGTACGGCCTATGAGCAGCAATGTGCGTTTCTGCCATGGCGCGGCATTGCTGTACTTTCTCTGCGATAGATGTCGCAAGTGCTGCCGTGTAGTCGGATGGTTCGCCAACGGATGTCAGTGGTGCTGGGGATCGGTTGTCCATGTTGTGGCGGTCGAAGAGCGCGCGGATTGACCAGTCTGGTATATACTGCAGCTGGAACTTTGTTGTAGAGGATGTCATCGGACTCGGTAAAGAAGAACAAGGGGCGGGCGTATGGTACAGGGCGAAGGGGTGTTTTGCGCTGTTGTCACATTTGCGAATGGTGCTGGTACAAGAGGCGATGCGATGCGTGGCAGATCGACTGCTATTTGTAAGTGGCGAGGGCAGGCAGCCACTACGCTAGAGCGCTAGCGCAGCATGTGAAAGCGGCAAGTGAATGGATGTTCGGCTTCCGGCTTGCTGCGGTTCAGGCATCATGGAGTAGAACACTGTTGCGCCTCTTCTGCAAGTTCTACAACAAGGCATTGCGTACCAGAAACCATGCCCAGCCACCTCTGTCGTAATCCTTTGAAGATGCTCCATACACCTGGCAGCAGTCTCGCGCAGCCTGTTACTGTTTTGAGAGACCGCACTCCATGATGGCCCGTCGCCAGTGGGGTTATAGGGAGGACATTGACATGCCCAGCTTTCTCTGTCGTACAGGTGTTCCATACGCACACACTGCTGGGCCAGGTCCAGCGTAAGCACAGTACTGCAGCTCCGCTTTAAGGGTACAGTCCTGGCAATCCATGAGGTCCATGACCTAGTGTGTACATTGTGTCCTCGGGGCTCGCGCTGGAGCACGGAGTGTTCGATCCGAATGTTCTGTACAAGACGTGCGTACTTCCCTATAAAATGCATCCACGCTCTGAACTTTCCAACATCGTCGGCCGAGACAGTAAAGGTGTGCTTCGAGTAGAACATCGAGAGCGCTTCGGATCGTATTTGCTGACAGGTCTGGGCAATAGGCGCTACTCCGAGTGGCCCATCGACGGAGACCGCAAGCTCATAGATCTGGTTGCGAAGCTCTGAGGGTAGCCTGAGTAAGGCCGACGCCTGGTGTTTCGCAGTCGCGGGAGCCATTCTGTATCACTCGAGACTTCGCTGGATAGTGGTGATGGCGTAATGTTGGTTGCCGTAATGTTGGTTGCCGTAATGTTGGTTGCCTGTGATGTTTGGTTCTCTCTGTACGCTACTAATGTCTTAGAAGCTATAGGTGTGTCTTTGAGCAAGGTAGACGATTCCTGCACAGATACAGCTTTGTAACCTGGGTGTGGCTTCAAATCAGCGGAACTAAACCACGGTACGATGTAGACAGTGTTTCGCTCTCTCTGCCACTAATTCGAAATCTTTCACTACCGGGCAGCCACGTAGTGGACTCAAAGAGCAAATGAATGCAAATAGAGAAGATAAGCGTCTAAAGAAAAGCGTTTATAGAGACCATTGCGAAGGCCACTTAACTACCTACTAGAATAGGCCACTCCGCCATCCGTACTCAAGCTATAAGGCCCTTCTGTACTGAAGCCCTGTGTCCCTGACCTCTCTTCTATACCTTTCCACCGGTGTAGGAGTCGAGAAGCAGAATGTTGGCATTGCGTTTCGGGCTTGACTTCTCAATCCTTAACAGGCTGCCCTGTCGTGACCAGCTCACCGTCCGCCTCCTCCTTGCCACCACCCTCCCGCCTATCGATACTGCCGGTATCGCTATTCTTACACCAGTCCTTCGCCGCCCACCCAGGTGGCGCATCCTTGCCCACTGGCAGCAGCAACTCGGCCTGAGAGTTCGCAATACGCAGCGCTGTCTCCACCTCGACCGCCTTCCTGCGCTGTGCCGTCATCATGCTATGCGATGCATAGTGATGGTACAGCAATGGCAGCACCACAACATCACCCACCGCATACTCCACCATCTCCGGTCGAAGCGGGTACTCCTCCCAGACGTCGATCTTGGCCGGCTCTTCGAACTTGAGCATCTCCACCAGCTTGGCCCTCGCTTCCTCCATTTGCTCAGGCGTCAATCCCGTACCCGCGCCCCAGTTCGAAGCATACAGGAGTTTGGCTTGCTCAACCTCCCTCGCTTCCTTCTCCTTCCAGTCCGGCCCATCCATGAAGAGTCTATAACCCTCTGCCTTCGCCGCGCTCCATGCATTCTCCTCCGGCCTCGGTATGTTGATACGAGTAGTGACTGCGACGGTGAGGCTCTTAACTTTCTTGCGGTAGTTGTGGCTTTCACAGCTGGCGCAGTCGAGAAGCTGAATATCGATAATGCCGGCAGGGTCGAGCTTGATGCCGAAGTGGGAGAAAAGGGCGTCGCTGTCTCCCCGGCAGTCCCAGAAAGCTTTCTTGATGTCGCCCGATTCAAGGATGTTCTTAAGTGTAGTGTGGATGTTGCTGCCCGGAGTAGTGAATGCGCCTTGGCCGAGGATGTGGAGGTAGACGACGTAGACTGTGTCCGCGCTCGGTAGGAAGATCTGCATTAACGAAAGTTTCCCGTCTCGACCCAAGTTGTCGCCCTCGGTGTCGACATAGAGCGTCGGGCGCTCCGCATGAGGATGGCGGCAGTCGATGATCTTACTGACCATCTCCTTAACGTCGTCGACCGTCACGACATGCTTGACAGTGGCCTTTGGGATTGGTGTAACGGGTCCTGGCTTCCTTACATACTTGTCCGCATCTCCAGTCTGCATGCGCTGTTTAATGATGTCCATGACTGGTTGCAGAGCATCGAACCCGCTGATGCGCGCTGCATGCGGCTCTTGGTTGATGAGGTGAGTCTCTGCATTGAAGGCCCAGAGGTTGGCTTCGATCTGCTGAGCGAGTTTCTGCAGCTTCGGGAGGCCGGTAGTTTTGGGTTTTGGTTCAGTGAAGGATTTGTGGACCTTGCGGACGACCTCAAGGCCGACCTTCTCGTAGTCTGGGTCGTCTATAAGTGCGTCAGCAAGTACTAACGATGCAATGGCTTGCATCGACTTACGGCGAAGGCACTCCAGCAGTTCCTGTGGCGTGGGTAGATCGGCCATCTTGTCTTGCTATATAGATACTGGTTGGTGGTAGTCTCCAGGGAGCAGCAAGCTTGTAATGTAGGTGTATGCGGTGATAAGAGGCTGGCAAATAGTGGTACAGGTTGAGAATGTGTCGAAAGGTAAGGTAGACCTAGGTAGACACATTGAGGCAGAAGTGATGCGTGCAAGGAAAGGTTCTTGTAGTTGTCTGAGCAGTCACGCGGACCGAAGATTTACTAGCGTGGCACGTGAAAGAACCGAAGTGAATGAAGACGGCTTGCTGCGGCACAAGGCCGGACAATAGCCAGGTAGCCAGCAGACCTTCACTCAGTCTTCGACTTTGCCTCCCAGCAAACTATGGAGACTCGGACTCCTTCATTGGCGGTCAAAATTGGACCTGGAGATGACCTCTCCTGCGGGGCGCAAAAGTGGCAGGAGATCTCGATTCTTGAGACCGACCAGTGATCCCTGCTGTCGCGACAATTGAAAGCGCTCCTGTATTACCAACCAGTATAGAAACGAACAAGTACTTCAAGAGGGTACTTCAGCTCTCAAATCTACTTCGTAGCTTTCGAAGCTTCTGTAGGGCTGGACAGGATGTCGAGACCACGATGTAATCCAGAAGTGTACTTGGAGCTTCTCAACCGCAATGCAGCCTTCGCTGCTGCAGTATTGTCAGTCAAAGCATCCAGAGACTCGCGTGATTGAAAGAGTACACCAGTCTTCTCGACTGCATCACAGCTTCCGCAGCTCCTGTACTACCGACAAAGATGCTTCGACTACTTTCCAGTCCAAGGATGATCCGAGTCATCTCCGCCGCATCGCAGCTTCAAGGGCTCCTGTATCGCCAACCGAGATGGTGGGACGAATGCGTAGTCCAAGGAGGCACTCAAGTCTTTTCCACTGCGCTGCAGACTTTGAGGTCTCGTAGAGGTCTTGGCTCCGAGGGCTGAGAGGCCGGTGATGAGGCCACCATTTATTGTCAAGGGCGTTGGAGATGGAGCCGTGTTTGGCCGGTCAAGGTCATTCTGGCCTGGCCGTCTTTGCCTTGGTCTCAGTGGTGTAGATTCCGTAGTATTGAGATACACCGATCTTCTTCGGCATCTAGTCTGGGTTCGATAGGTGGCCCGAGTTGCCATAGACCTTGGATGCAGCAATGGGATCGGTTCATGTTCCCTTCCTCTCCACAACAATCCTGGCCTCCCTCCCCTCAACATACGTCCCCAGCCCCCTCGTCCCAGCAACCATCTCCACCTTCCTAGTCACCCATTGCTCTCCTCTTCCGTCACCATCCGCATGACCAACCCCGCCATCTTCAAACCCTTCTTCTTCACCATCACTGCACCACCCCTCCACCCCTCCGTACTCCCCACCCAGACCACCCAAGCCAGCCAGCGCCAGCGGATCCTGCTCTGCCGTCTCGAGCACCAACCGAAGCTTCAGCGGCATAACACCCAATCTTTTGCCTACTAAGCCGAGAAGGGAGTAGATGGTGAAGGACTTCGGTACCTCTTCCATCCATGTCTTATCGCCATACCAGAAAGTCACGTTGACGAGTCTGGCAGCGAGACTGTTAACATCCACCTCACCCTCCCCGCCACCAGTCGTTCTCCGTTGTTGAGTGACAGCAGGCTCCCCGTACTCCTCACACAATTCCCTCCATCTCGGATGCCTGCTTTTCACTTCCTCTGCTTCCTCAGCACTTCCAGCCTTAGAAATTTCCGCAGCTATGAGACTCAAATAGTAGGTCTCAGCATTCAATACTTCCTTTTCGGTGATCTTGCTGTAGTTCAACGTCTCCAGTTGTGGGAGGCGGGCTATGGTGAGCATATACCCATCCTCTGCCGTGAGTGGCTTACCGTCCGCTGTCGTGCCAAGATGCTCTGGAGTGTACAGAGGATTCCCGGTAGTCCGAAGATGTCGCAACGCCGGAAATGTGCCGGAGAGGGCATCGATGAAGGCCCAGGTTGCGATTGCGTTTTGGCGGAGGTCGAGCTCGCAGAGGGAAGTCCACGGACTTCGTTGAGAATGGCCGATGGAGGTGATGTTGCAGGATTTGAGGAGAAGCGTCTCAATACTTGAACATTCCTTAGCGTCTACAGTATCCTCACCAACATCCCCCAAACACCCGAACACATTTCCCGAAAGATCGAGCGTCCTGACGGTCTCGGGTAGTGCCCATACCTGGATGGAGTTATACTCATTGTTCTCCAACTGCAGCGTCTGTATATCCGAAAAGACCCATCCAAGCAAAGGAATAAGCTCAGAGCGTCCGTCAAGCAGTGTATTTCTCAAACTAAGCGACCTAAGGTGCGCTAGACCGTGCTTCTGCACCCCATCAAAGATGTGGTTGGGACTAGAGAACCGATTGCCGTCGAGCGTCAACCCCCTCAGCTTTGGAAAGCGCCGGACCAGATCATACATCTCCGCAACGGTTTCGAAGAGGTTGCCTCCTAGATCCAGTTCCGTGACTTCCTTACAGACCTCCTCGATCGTCTCGACTTCTGGGTCGCCTGGAGAGTGACGAACACACATGTGGTCTAAGACGATAGTATAGATCCCCCTCAGCTCCGCCTGCCTCCTCGCAAACTTGTCGAAACCAACCTCCTCCGCTTGTTTCGAGGAGAAGTAGATCGCTTCCTGCTCGGATGGCTCGGTGTTGGAGACATATTTCTCCCGTAACGCCTCGAGGAATGACCTGGTCCTGTCCCATGGTTGGTTTGGACGGAGGAAAGAAGCACAGGTGGGATATTTACTGCGGCAAGAGAAATACTGACGGCCATCGTGGGTGCCATTGTGCTTGCCTCGGTGAGGGTCGTCCCATTCTACACCCAACCATTCGCCACTTTTGCCTTCGACAGGGCCGATGTAGCGGACCGTGCATGTTTGGTTCTTCAAGGAGAGGCGTTGGTTTGGATAGTATTGGGGGGCCATGGTGTCCGCGAGGTGGGTCCAGGTTCCATGTCTTGTCTAGCGTAATCGTCGATTCTGTCTCGAATGCTCGCTGAGCGAAGACGAGTTGTTGCAAGACCGGACGATGTCCTTCTAACTGTGGCGTCTGATGTGTGGCGCATGCTCGCGCGAGTCATTCGGCATCTCTCCAACCAAAGATCCAACCTGGAACTTTCTACAGGTTCTCGGCCGACCAGACTAAGGGGTGGAACGACTAACGCTAAAAACGGGCCGCTACCCGAGAAGTCGTGGCCCGTGCGCAAACGACTTGAATTCGACATTCTAGGGTAGTTTTGGTCATAAGTATAAGCATATATATGTCCCGACGGGTTAGGGTTCGGCATAGTTAGGGTGTAGGCGGAGCGGTTAGGGTCGGGGTTAGCTTAGTTAGGTTAGGGGACGAGGGGAGCGGGCAACTTGCTGCCCTTAATAGCGACCCGAAGGCCATTTTAAGTCGTTTTTGTGTAATTTTGTATAAGCTGTCTATGTCTATAGTTATAAGTATGAGCAATACAGGCTATTCTGTCCATAAGTATGATCATAGAGTTGAGCATAACGGATTTGGCTCGGGGTCGTCCGCGCACGGACTTTGGCATCCGCGATTTAGTGCTGGTCGGCCGGGCTATATACACACTTTCTATACCAAACCTCTCTCATCCACCTTCATCACCACCTCCTCCCCCATCACCACCAGGATGGACTACCAAAACCGCGCCGGCTCCAAATTCGGCGGCGGCGGCGTCGCCTCGCAATCAGCAACCAACGCCGACCGCCGCGAGCGCCTACGAAAACTCGCGCTCGAAACAATCGATCTCGACAAAGACCCGTACTTCTTCAAAAACCACGTCGGCAGCTTCGAGTGTCGGCTCTGTCTCACCGTCCACCAGAACGATGGCTCTTACCTCGCTCACACTCAGGGAAGGAAACACCAGACCAATCTCGCTCGACGCGCCGCGAAAGATGCCCAGATGGGGAGGCGGAAAGAGGAAGAAGGGTATACAGGCGCGAATGCCATTCAAGTGAAGAGGAATGTGGTCAAGATCGGACGTCCAGGTTATAAGATCACCAGGACTCGCGATCCGATCACTCGTCAGCAAGGCTTGATGTTTCAGATCCAATACCCTGATCTCCCTCCAAGCGCCACCCCGAGGGTCAGGTTCATGAGTGCCTACGAGCAGAAAGTTGAGGACCCGCCGGATAAGAGTTTCCAGTATTTGCTGGTGGCGTGCGAGCCGTACGAGACGTGTGGGTTTAAGTTGCAGGCGAGGGAGATTGATCGGAGGGAGGAGAAGTTTTGGACGTGGTTTGATCGGGATAGTGGCGAGTTCTGGGTGCAGGTTACTTTTAAGACGGAGAGGGAGGAGAGGTATAGTGGGGTGCCTGGGTTGGGCGGTGGGGGGAAGGGGAGGTGAGCGTGGTGCGAGGGAAGGAGGGAGACTTCAAGTCTATGAACACGACCAGTCGCATCAGAGCTTAACGCGAAGTGCGTGCTACGGACCGCTGAGCGCTGCATTGGTACTGCTTAGGCACGTACAGTGGCCTCCTGGCGCGCAGACGGAGGTGCGACGCAAGAAAGCGCAGAGAGGTTGCGCGGGTGTGCAAGGAACGCCGTAAGTCGAGAAGCTAGCCTGGAATGCATCTGTAGTAGCTAAGCCATTTTTAAGCACTACCAAGACGACAGTAGCGAAAAGAGACTATGCTGGAAGGTCGATTTCAGTTCCTCCATGTTTACCTTGGTTCTACTTTCCACCGTAGCTTTGGTCCGCATTTGCATACCATCGTTTTACACTTGCCGCCATAGCACTCGCCTGCAACGACTTCCCTTGATCGCCCAAACACTTAACAACTACAACACCAGCACAGCAATCTACACACGCAATTACTATCCATTGGGGATAGCCTCTTCCATCGGAGCCACTGTCTAGCCTCACGACGGGATCCATATTGAACTCGGCTTCCCTGATTCGCTCGGGATCTCCGCGCGCTAACTGACGTGAAGATGCACACACTTTTTGTGTGCTGTTTGCTGCACCAAAATGTGCCTGAGGCGCAGACGTGAGTCGGAGCTGGATGTCTCAGGCGCGAGCGGATACCATAAGCATTTGCGTGATCTTGAGACATCAGGGAGAGGCCAACAGCGTTACTAGCTCCGAAGGTCACGAATGGACTTCAAAGTGAGAAGACGTTCTTGATCTTGGAAAGCTCAAATGGGCGGCTCAAACCGAAAGTACTTGCAGTGCCGTTCACCAACCTCGGAGGGCTCCCTCCTACACACCTACCAGGACAGAGCTCTCACTCACCGAGATCTGCCGTGCGAGCCGCTCAATCAGCACTCGAGAACCAGAAGGAGCTGAGTCCGGGAGAGGGCCTGGGAAACCTCAACCAGTCACTTCATCAGACATTTTCCTTTGTTGCTGCTATCGACAATACCGCACGAGCGCGGACGGAAGTTGAGACCGACACACATAATGGAGATAGCAGTATGGCCTTTCAACGATACCTGGGGCAAGGAGATGGTGTTCAACTGGCCTCTCACGCCTTTCGAGCGTTCGAGCGTCTGCACACCTATCTCGCAACGTGTACCTACCTCGCAATGCGCACCTACCTTGCAATGCGCCGACCCGGACGTACCGTCATCTTCGATAGCTTACGACGATCATCCACCTTAGACGAGCGCAGCAGAGACTGCCGATTCTGGAACCCGTGCAGTGGCTCATACTTGGGAAAAGGGACAAGCCCTTGTGGCGAACCGTTTGCATACCAATGCTGGGCGGAACCAGCACGCCGACCTCCGTCAAGCTCAGCCACCGTCTTGTGCGGGCGTCATCGAGAACAGTGTGAGCGGCGATCTAATGATGAAGACTTCGTCTGAGGGATGGCTCAATGTCCAAGCTATCCAGTCTATCCCGAGGTCTATATACACGACCCCCCTTCCCTACAGCCCTCTACCTCCTCGGCCGAGCATTCAAACGCCCTCCGCACCCGGTCCTCCAACAAAGCAGTACTTCTCTCTGTGGCGCTTCCCATTCCAAACGTATACTGCACTACGGCAGAACCAGCACGCCACCAACTGTAAGCCTCTGTCAAATTCAGCGGCCTGCTTTGCGGCGTCGTAGAGATGCGCTAGAAACTTCAGATGCCCTCCGCACCTGGTCCTCCAACGAAGCAATACTTCCCTTTATGGCATTTTTCGCATTCAGCGGCTATCCTCGCCAACCAATCCCATTCCCACCGCTCAACCCATAACTTCACTTCGCCGGCCTGGTTGCGGCAATACGCCTGTAATTTCAGCGCCATCTTTATCAACGGCAGCGCCGAGAACTGCATCTCGTGAGCGCCGATGATACTGTTCCCTAGATGGAACTCAACGTCGACCGCCTGCCGAATTGAGGTATCGAGCGTGCTGACTTTGCAACAGCATGTCCTATCGCTACTCGCCTGGCAATGTCCGGGCCTGTATTGAGAGCGCAAGCTCACGCTTTTCTTCGCCGACTGGTGGTATCTGAGCTCCGTCCAGAATTCCTTATACATCTCGACATCTGGCGGTATCAGCATGGTAAGACCGACCCGGAATTCAGCAACCCAGTGCGCGATATTCACCTTCCTTACCCAGCGCGCCCGCTCCACGCCGATGTTCTTGAGCCAGTGGTCTAGCGTGAGCGGTGACCTGGAGTTCAGATCGAGGCTAAAGATATTCTCGGCGTCGAACATAGGCAGAGTTTCTGCGCGGAGTTGCTTGTTGGCGAGGGAGAGGGCGGGCTCACGGATGTCGCGTTCGCTGGAGTCGCGCCAGTATGACTTCGTGCGGCGGACTTTGAGGTGTGGGTGGTTTGAGCTGTGTGGCCGGCGTGCCCTGGGATGGACGAGGGCATACTCGTAGGTCTGGTTCCGGAGCTCTGCGGGTAGGCCGAGGAGGGTTGGCTGGGCGGGTTTTGACGCTGGTGGTGATTGAGTGGCGGTGCTGACATCAAGATGGGTAAGCCGCTTGCTTGTCCGCTCCAGGCTTTCGCTGCTACTGGAGCGCTTGCGTTTCCGCTGCAGTGGTACACGGGCCTGCCTGCTCGACGGAGACTTCATGTTGATGGGAGGTCCGGAGGATGTGCGGTTGTTGGTGGTCCGCTCCTGACAATTCCGGATTTTCGAACTTCGACGTGGCAAGCTACGGCTAGGAGTAGTTATGCAAGGTAGGATCTGGATGGCAACGAGTTCAGTCCAAGCGTTTGGTTGAAGAGTCATATCGAAGATAAAGTTCCAACCGTACCATGGCGCCGGGATCACAGGGAATCTGGAATCAGTCGACATACTTTCCATATCCACATAGTAAGCCAGGCTCTTCCGATCTTCAAGCCGACTGCAAGCCCTCATCTAGCAGCAACAGCGACCTAGAACAGATGGCCAAGCGGCTCACTCCAGCCAACCTCAGCAGTACCACTCCACCAACAGTACCCGCTACACTGACATTGTTCGGCCTGCCCGGCGAGCTCAGGAATCAAATATACCACCACCTCTTCGCCTCTCATACGGCCCGGAGACCCTTCTACAACGCGGACAGATCCATCGAAGCCCGACTCACCCCCGAAACAGTGTACTGGAAGAAGCAAAGCCATCACGACATCCGACAGCCCGCCTTGTGCCTGGTAGATAAGCGAGTGCGCTCGGAGACTCTGCCAGCATTCTACAGTGAATGCGTCTTCGCTTTCGATCTGGATTACGATACCTGGTTGATTGATCGTTGGTTGGGGAGTATTGGCATCGACCGTGCGCGGTGGATTAAGAAGATATCGTTCAAGCATACCGTCGTTGAGTGCCAGATCAAGGCATGGTCGTCCAATGTTGTCGCAGCCGAAGAAGTCGAAGACGCATGGACCAGTACACTCTACCTCGACGAGAAAGCAGAGGGTGGTGTGCGCATGACGACGAACTACAAGCCCGGACACTGCAAGGATAGCCGAAACGGAGTCTGCCATTGCCATAACGATGACATTGGCGCGCATGTCCTTGGCCTTATGCGTCATGACAGCACCGCCTTAGCGCAAGATCAGTTGGAACCGGAGTCTCAGGACCAGGACCAAGACCAGACCCAGGACCAAGATCAGACCCGGGACCAACAGAACCCTTTGATCACGGCAGCGCTTGCCTTCCAAAGCCACTGCCGCCAAAACTACGCCAAAGCCGTTTACCGGATGAACATGTTGCCCGTGGACTGGGATATCGATTCGATGGGGGATGGATGTTGTGAGAAAGGCCGCTTCATGTTCGTCGGCGCGAAAGGTGCCGAGTGTTGGCTTTGTCGGAAGCACGGGAAGGAGGTTTGCCATACGTGTGCGAGGATGGGTGATGGGGAGTGGCGCGTGAGCTTGTGAGCTCCTGTATCATAGTAGTGTGCTCTCACAGAGTCCCGAATAGAGCGGTGGGACGGTTGTGCTGTATGCGGCTCTGGAGTAGTGGTCAGAGGACGGGCATCCCGTGGATATCGTACCAAATGGAACGGTTCGAGCGTCCCGTGGTGCTAGGACTTCAGATTCTGCTATGAGATATGAGACCGGAGACCAACGCATCAAGATTGTGGGAGATCTCGCGCTACAGCTTGGACACCAGGAGATTTGAACGCCGAAGACAAGAAGCTGCCGATGACCGTACCTTGACGCATGCGCCCTACAATTGTCTAATCGCAACTCGGACAAATAGCTGATCCCAACTAAGATCGATAATCAGACCAAAGGTCTTCGCCCTCAGCTAGTTCCATCTAATACTTCCGCCCACCCGGCTCGCTACGAGTCTCGCAAGGGTAAGACTCTCCAGGACAACACCAATCTGGGACCCTTTCCCGACAGCTGAACAGAAACCGGCCTTTGCCGCAGCTATCACACAGTACATCAAGTTCCGCCTGTTCTCCTGACTCAAGTAGTCAAGATCTTCTACGCGATAGTAGTCGCCTCTTCCGTCCGAGCTATTGGCTAGACAGTGCGCTCCAACCGCCAGAGCCGTTGCGGTCATTTGGTCTACAGGCTCGTCGTTCTTGTGATCTTTATCCTTATGTCGCCACTCATCCTTGCAGACCACGCAACCCGCTGGAGTGGCCTCGGAGTAGAGGATACCGAGCACGTATTGGAGCAAATTCTCTTTATGGCACTGACATGCCCCGATACGGCTTTCTCCAGACCCGTTTGGCCAATGGTCCGTCTCCAGTCTCACACCCCCTAGTGCAGCGGAACGAAGCTGTAGATAAGTGGTGCATTCGAGATCGCAGTCAAACATCATATCACCCATATCGGCTCCATAGTCGACGACTGTAAACCGGAAGCGCAATCGCCTAAGCCATCTGCTGCGACTGCCGATGTTATTTACCCATTTTTGGAAGGTTGGGGGTTTGTGCCAGTTCAGATTGAAGGCGAATTCACTACCGCTATAAAAAATCGGCAAAGTCTCGGAGCGGAGTTGGTGGTTCACGAGTGAGAGGGCCGGTTCGCGGACATCCCGATGAGAACGCACTTGCCAGTATTTGGCGGTACGCTTCACCGGCTGCCAGTGGTTGTACTCGGGTCGGCGTGCGCGCTCTTCAATAACGGCGTATTCATATATCAGGTTCCTGAGCTCCGCGGGTAGACTGAGCAAGGTCGGCGTAGTGGACAGTAGTTCTAGAGGGAGAGTGGTGGCCTCAAGATCGAGAGCACTAAGCTGTTTGCATGCTTGCTCCAAGCTATCATCGCCGCTTGAGCGTATGCGCTGCGGTTGGATATGGAATTGATCTGGCCTGGTGACAGGCGATGCGTTTGCGGAAGCCGTCATGCTGTCTGGTATCATGATATGCGGTATTGTTGTGTGGATTGTTGGCTGGTCCACGCTTGTCCAGAACACTCACTTTATGGAAAGTCCAAGGCGGAGTCGAAAGCACTGGAGGCAGTGACTCACTCTACGCCAAGCTCCGAGGGAGATCCTTGGTGCTGGGTGGAACATCGGAGGGCTACCATGATACCGGGACAAGCGATCAGTGCCTGACGCACGCATTTTGACCGAGGAGAATTGGATTTTATCATGGCTGTGGTGACGGAAGAGGGCAGTGCTAAAAGGAATGGGACAGCAATGGCCACGCCGACTCTACGCACTACCTCTCAACGCCTGACTGTCTCCGAAGCACTCCCGATCACGTTCGAGCTTCCCGCTCACCAAGCTCTAATTGGCCCCATCCTCGTTACTACACACTATCCAAGTGTCCTAATAGATAAACTCACCCTCCATGATCCACGGCCAGCACACACGACATCGGCCTGTTCCAACATCTTTCCGCGTGCAAACAAACTTCTTTGCTCCTTCCTTCCCACGGAAATAGAAGTTCCCGCCGTGGCACTTCTCACACCGCCCTTCCTCCATCTCTCCATGCTCGCTCTGGATCAGACCATTCGTAACATGCTCCATGAGGTCCAATCTAGCGACGTTGTCTCGGCAGAGCTTCTGAAAGGCTAGCGCCGTATCGACCAGCACGTTCTGGCCTCTGCCTGTGCTGGAGCCGGTTGCACTGTCTTTGCACGCCGAAGTGAGGGAATGCAGATATCCGCTTAAATCTGCGTTGTGGCAATTGCATTGGCCTTCGTCTTCACACGGCGCATAATCGGTCTGAACGTCCACTTGGTCATCTTCGAGGGAGAGAGTCGTTCGGGATGAAAAGCAGTCATCAAATGCGCCCCAGCAGCTTGTATTATACTGGACAACTCCATGCTCGATGCTTAAGCTCCGGATCCAGCGTCTACTCTCCGAACCGATCTGCCTGATCCAGCTGTCTAGCGATCTCGGCTTCTGGATGTGGTCGAAGTCGAAGTGGAAAGTATTACCACTGTAGAAGATTGGCAGAGTCTCCGTGCGGATCTTCCGGCTTGCGAGACAGAGTGCAGGCTCGCGGACATCAACGCCAGCCGGTCGATAAATGCATCTTCCAGCCTCGTCCAGCTCGCGCTCATCGATCGGACGCCATAGCGATGGACGCTCCAAGGCCTCCAAAGGGCGCCTCTGGATCAGCACGTAGGTGTATATCTGGTTCCTAAGCTCGGCTGGAAGACCGAGAAGACTCGCAGTGGTCTCGCGGGGAGAGGTCGAGTCTGAAGAGGATGTCTCCATTATGAGTGAGGTTGTTGTCAGCGCAAGCTTGTGCTGTGGCCTCAAGATGTCTGATCGAAATTCACGCTCCGTTGATGCTGCGACTCCGACGTGGGTTATGTACTTCCGGCGGATGCTCTCCTTCGATACTACCTTTCGCCCGAGTCTTGACGGAGTAGACTTCACAGTGCGTGAGTGGGACGCTGTATACTCTATGGGCTCGTAAATCAGCAAGATGACGGTGTCCTCGCCAAGATGCCTGCATCATGGTTCAGACGAAACAAACTTCAACGTACCACGGCTCTGGACCGGATGACTGCTTCCAATGTCCTCTGCCGACGATTCGACACCGCTCTTAAATGATGGAGCTCTACACTGCAACCAGCAAACCACAAGACATACGAGCACGCAAGTCTCGGACTCATTAATACTAGATATTCGTCCAGCTACGCAACAAGATGTCGGAAGTCAGCCTTTGCCGAGAACCCAGTATGCCGGAGACGAAGCGAAAGACGACGGTCTTCGACTTGCCAGGAGAACTACGCAACATGATCTACCGCTACACGGTCGTGCGAGATGTCGTCGTCACACTGCCGTCGAACAGAGCAATAATGCAAAGCCGCGGAGTGCTCGTGCCAAGCGGCAACTGCGGCGCCCATGAACCTGCGGTAGCCCGCGTATCTCGACAGGTCCGCCAGGAAGTTCTACAGATCTATTACGCAGAGAACACCTTTCGGATCTCTAGCGCGCGGAGCTTCCACCACTGGTTGCGTGCCCTTAAGGCCAGGTCACTATGGTTGAAAGCACTGGAGATCGAGCACTGGATACACGCCTACCGGTACACACCACTCAGGTGCATATTTGGGCGGCGGGTGTGCACAACTCTCCACTTAGCGCAAGGCCAGGTTCTTACCTCGATGAAGAATGCTTGGGGACAGGCTGGAAACGAATCATGGATCTGTCAGTGTGAACCGCTAGATCCCACGCCCACTTCGGCTTCTCACCTCCATGCTGCTGAGCTATCTGCGACGGGGCGCAAACCTCCGCAAGAACCCTCAGAAAGGAGAGATGTTGTGACCGCCGCTCTGGACTTGCTGGCCGTTCTGCATACGAACGCTACGAAGGTTGAGAAAATGGAGCGGTTGGCCCCCGAGCTCTGGGAACCGTGTGCAAGTTGTGGGCTCGGGCAGCGAGTTCTCAGCTCAAGTCCTGAACGTAAGGCTACGTCTGGAAGACAGTGTGTTGGTGTATAAGCAGTCTACGACCGAGGCCGCAGTGCTCCAATCGAAGACGACGGAAATGCCGCACATGGTCTCCGAGTCGCTGTACGCACTTTCTCAGCTAGACTTTCTCGCAGTCTACGGCGGAAGTCGTCTTGAAGAGGTGGATGGACATCAACTCTTACAGGCAGGTGTCGCGGTGATGACTGGCAATGAGGCTCTGGAATGGCGAGCCGCCAAAGCCTGGTGAGAGGTGGTGGAAGCTCTGGATGAGTTTAAGTCGGAGTGCGAGAAGAGAGCAGAGTAGTAGAGCAGAGGCTTGTTTTGATGAACGCAGGGACGAGAGACGTGTAGCAGGATAGCAGGATAGCAGGATATGGTCGTCCGGGTAGGAGCACGAGGGCTGAAGAATACCGTCGGCATACAAGTCAGAAGTAGCTCGGAGAAGTTGGAATAATCTCAGCATACTACACTACATACTTGCGTCTGTACAGATTCTCGCCCTTCTCTTGGCTGCGCAGGATGGGAGCTATAGGCCGCGAGTGGTCATGGTGAGAGTGAAACGTTGTTGGTCTTGTACCCTGGGTTGGTCTCGCACCCTCGTTCAACGCTATAGCTATATTCGTATTGGTACAACCTTACCCGTTCGCACAACAGCAATCTGGCTACATTCATCATCGAAATCCATCTCTCCGGACTCTCAACCAGTAACTCGCCATGAAGACACAGCCGCAATCTCGAACAACACTTCGGAAGATGCCCTCAAAGAGAGCCGGGACTTCATTCTTCGATCTGCCAGGAGAACTTCGCAACACGGTCTATCGGTATGCCATCGTCCAGAAAGTCGCTATCCCGCCGTACCCAAGCCGCAGCACACCATCCAGGGGGCGCTTCCAACAGATGAACAGCCGCAACCGGCTTATGCGGACTAGTAGATCCGATATACACGAGCCTATAATATCCCGTCTATCACGACGCATCCGCGTGGAGGCCTTGTCGGTCTACTATGCCGAGAACACTTTCCGCATCCCGACTGAGGGATGCCTACGGCGATGGTTGCATGTCATCGGAGACAAAGCGAGTTGGCTAAGGGCGCTGCAGATTGAGCATTGGGTGCACTACTTTAGGATCACGCCCACCATAGACCTCATTCAAGAACTTCCAGCCTGCACCGTCTTACGCTGGGAGTTGGGCCATCAAACGATATCAGTGGAGCACGACTATCGAATGCCCGGACACGAGCATTGGGCATGCCAGTGTGGACCGATAGATGGTATGTCACCCCTCGCTTCGCGTGCGATGTTGTTGTCAGCGCAAGAGTGTGAGAGTCTACGGGAGCTGTCGGAGCCAAGAGACTTCGTCAAGGCTACTCTCGCCTTCATGAGCCTCTTGCGCACCAACGCGGGTCACCTGAGGGCGGTGCGGCTAGGGCGACATCATGGTGCTGCCTTGTGGCAGCCTTGCGCGGCTTGCGGTCTTGACAGACGGTGGTTCAGCTCGACTGAGACCTGTGGCGAGCCCGCTTGATGAAACGTCTCAGCACGGTTTGTGTCGACTAGGAAGTAGCATAGTATATGTCATCCTACATAGTGCGAGCACAGTGTCTCACGCAAAGGCGACTAAACATGTATACAGAGCACGCAACCCTGTCATTTCGATCCACTCATGCTACTCACAGTCTTCAATCTGCGTCGGTGTCGTCCGACAACCAGTATTTCGACCTCTCTGTGTGATTTTGCGCCCGCAAATACAGTCTGTCCCAACCACAGACATCACATTCCCTGTCCCATTTGCTCCGATTATCAAAGCTACAGTCGTCTGGATCCAGCACATAATTCAAGAAATCGCACGCCGCACTCATCAACCGATCGCTCCCTTCGCGAAGAGCGCATACGAAGGCCATCATCGTCTTAACCGGCTGTGGATCCCAATACTTGCAGCGCTCGCGGAGCAAATCTTCTGGCTGACATATGCAGAATTTGCGGTCGCCGAAGTCGTGCAACCTTCGGGCGGAGACATTGTCATTAGCATCGTAGGTAAATACCGTGATGTCTTCAATACCATTCCAGCCCTTTGGTGCATCGTACCACCATGTCCAGTGCTTCACGCGAAGCTCACGCATCATCTCTGCTTCTTGTGGATATCGGCCGCACCATCTGTGAAGTGTGGGCATGTCTCCCATGCCATCGGAGCCAGAGAAACGGTAATCGACCTCAACAGTGTTCGGAGACCAGTCGCTTGGCAGCATGGAACCCATATCTCTTTGAGCTTCGGGATACAGCAGTGACAGTCCGTGGAGGCGAGAGGCTATGAGTACCGTATTCTCGTTGCAGCCGAATGGGTGCCTCTCATAAAGCGTGTATTCGTATATGATATTGCGGATCTCGGCGGGCAGCGTGGCAAACGTAACACGCTGCTTGGTCCGCGCAAGCTGATTTGGCTTCTTGGGCGAGCACAGACGTCGGGCAGTCTCATAGTGGTGCGCTTCGCTTCGATCCTCTTGCACGTTGATCTGTGCCGGAGATTGTCGAGCGCCGCGCTTAGCCCACATCCGCATTCGCAGGTCGGTCTGGACTTCCGGAGGTACACCGGATCCAAAGTTACGAATTTGTTCTTTTGTGACTGTTACTTCCGGCAACCAAGCCGGGAGGCGAATGTAGCTACGCATTGTCGCTGCTTGTATCAGCTCAAGCGGAAGGCGTCTGTTTGGAAAGGTCGTGACTGAACTTTGCGGAAGTGGGTGGTATCTTAGTACTGGATAGCCGCTTCGTAGAAGTGTACGACTTTCAGCACCGCCGGAGATATTGTGAAGCTTTATGTGGCACATATCTGCAGTAGTGAGTAATGAGGACAACATGTTTCACTGGGCCCGGCACATCCAAGGTTCGGTTCGGTAAGCATACCAAAACCCAAAATGTGTGAGGACGACAGGTAAGTGTGTTTTCGCGGAGTTCGAACCGTGTGCCAACCATGGTCTTGCTTGACTCCGGCGCAGAAGGTGACCGTGGGACCTCTGGAGAGGTCAATAGGTCTTTTATAGCCTCGATCGCTCAAGAGGCAGCCAGGCATTCGTCAGCGACGTGGGAGGGGGTATTAGTGAGAAGCGCTTTGATTGGGCTGGAGGTATGAGGTAGGCCATGGGCAGGATGAGGCAAAGGAGATACAGTATGAGGAGGACAATTCTCTCTTTTCCAGAAGTACAGACTTGCATCCCGTCTAGTCTCCAGTGACAAGCAAGCGTATCTGCGGTGGGCATGTCAGTTGTGCGTTTGATGGATAGCGCGCAATGTTTGTGGTACCAGACCTGAAGTCGAAGGAGAAAGAGCGAAGAAAATGTTGAAGTTCAGGGAAGGTTCGCACAAGGCTCACTAGCGCGACACGGGCACCACCACTTCCTCACTTCCTTTACGCGTCCTTCACGTGTTACCTCCCATATTACAGGCCAAGATCGCAGTTCCGCCAACACCGTCAACGCTGTACTTTTACCTGCCAGGCAGGGTTTGCTGACATCCCATTGTATCACCAGCGACTCCCCTAGCTTGACCGCAGACATGCCGCCCAAGAAGAGTACCGTCTCCGCCACATCCAACGGCGCAGATGATGGCGCAGAGTCCACACCAGCGAGGTCTACTAAGGATGGAATGAGCGTGGAGGCAAGTCGGGGATGCAAAAGTTATCAGAGATCGGCGCTAACGCATCAGACAGGACCTCAGCCTACCCAAGTCTATGATTGCACGGCTCGCGAAAGGAGTACTACCGGCAAATACCCAGATACACAAAGATGCGCTGCTGGCACTGCACAAGAGCGCAACAGTGTTTGTCAACTACATCGCCTCAACGTACGTATGCCATCCTTGAGCAGCCTCCTCTCAGAGACCTCGATTAATTCGCCATCCGAAGAGGCCTCCGCCGCCTCCGAATTGTTCCGCTGACAGGTACTATAGCTCTAACGAAAATGCGCAAGCAAGCGGCAAGAAGACAATCATGCCGCCGGACGTTATGGCTGCGCTCAAAGATGCCGAGTACGAAGACTTCCTGCCAAGACTTGAAGCGGAGCTGAAGAGTATGTGCTTGCAAACCTCTGGCAGCCCTAAGGACCTAGTATTGCTGCCCTCGCTCGTGATGCTAACGCTTCCGAACAGAGTACAATGACGTTCAATGCGACAAGCGTAACACGTACCGCCGGAAAGTCAAGGAGGAGAAGGCCGCCACGGAGGTGCCCAAAGACGGCGAGGCTCCGAAAGACGGCGAAGAACCCCAGGCCGTCAACGGCACCACTACCAATGGCCACGCAAGTACCGAGGACGCTGAGCGACCGGCCAAGAAGTTCAAGGGTCAGGATGGCCAGGCATTGCCACCAGACGACGAGGATCTCGAGGACGCCGGCCCCGAAACCGAGCACGCAAACGGCCAGGACGACGCTGACGACCAAGACGACGATATCAACGAAGATGATGGCGAAGACGAGGACGAAGCTGAGGATGAGGATGGTCAGGACGAGACGATGGAGGACCCCTCGGAGGAGCTGGAGGAGAGAGGGGAGCTGCGAGACGAAGCGCTGGACGAGCCGGATAGCGACTAACGTATGTCCCAGCTTGGAGCAACTGTTGATTATGGCGGACGTGGTTCGCATGGCACGGAGTTGCTCGGTAGTCTCGCTGACGCCGCTTGTCATCATCAAGTGGCTTTCAGTGGCACGAATGCAGTTGTTATAGACGCAGAAGATATCATACTGCTTCTGTCTCTCACTGTCGAGTGATCAGACCAAAGGCATTGCTTACAACAAACTACCCAAAACAGAAACCAGACCCACCGCCCCCAAACCCAACCAAGCTCTCGCACTTAACGCGCTTCCTGCAGACTTTGCCTGCTGCTTCAAAGGCTCAACGCAATAAGCATCCCTCACTAACCCCGTATCATTATAACTCGGAATATATCCTTTCTCAGCAAGACAATCCTTCCAATGGGCGTCGCTTTTGGGATAAGGACACCACTGAATACAAGAATCGAAACTCCCAGGAAGATGGCCATTGCAGCATTCGGTCATGGCTTCGTCTCTGCGGTTTCTGAATGGGCCAGTCTGGTCGGATGGGCCGTTCGAGACGACGTAGCACCACTGGTCGGAGTTGGTGGAGTCGGAGTTGCATGTGAAATAGCTTGGGTAGCTTGTGTATGATGCCGCGATGGTGGCATTGCAGAGAGGGTTATCGGTTTTGGGGGGGCTGAAGGGACCTGAGGTGCTGTTCTGGGGGCTGTTTTTGTCGGTTAGTAGGAAAGCTCTTGGGGATGGAGGGAAGAGTGCTTACCAGTTCTCGATCGGCAGCAACGCCACGGTTGTTGAAGACATCACTGGCTAGGTTTGGGACCGAGACACTTGAGCATATCATGAGCAGGGCGATCAGTGAAATAAGTAAGCCTGCCCTCTCAACTGCATCTGTGCCACCTACCTGATATTCACGCAAAATGCATACCTATTGCACCTCGGAGGCTGGAGTGATAGGTTAGGGCATCATCGGCATTGTGCTAATCTGAAAGTACCTCTTCTTGGCGGACATGTACACCTTGAACGGTCCTTGCCAAGTCCGCGGTAACAATCAAATTGCGGAGCGCATCTGGAGTGAGGAAGTCTTTGGGTTCTTGTCTGAGCTTGGCTACTTGGCAAGTGGTGGAGAAGGTTCATGGGCGGCAAGCCGATTCCCGTTGTGAAACCTTGGAATGAGAAGCAGCAAAGAGTACCCTTCCGACCTTCTGATCGAAATGCAACAAACTGGATGCCCGATGAACTGTCGTTTGAGCGTAGAGAAGGATAAATGAGACCGATCAGTTCATCTTGGAATAGCTTATGGCAGGTACATACGCTACGAAAACATCTAATTCACGTCAACGCCACCCTTTCCAATACCTGCTAGAGTGGGGATATCATTCTGAAGCCTCAAAGGTAGCCTTGCCCTTCCCTTTCCACCGAACGCCTTCATACCACCATGACATGCCTAAGCCTAGTGCCTCACCGCATCAAGCTCCTCGATGAACCTATAGATCCCTTCGAAACCCTGATACTCCAATGGACTGTGCTTATCCGACTGGTACCCACTGCCGCTACCGGACCGTACAGACTCGTACCCAGAAGGCGATGAGAGCCATGGATTTGCTCCGAGATCCTCGAGATCTGAATCTGATTGTGCAGATTGCGTGGAGTAAGCGAGCTGCTCTTCAGAGGGCGTGAACACGCTCCTCATGTCGATGGGCCGGTACTTCGACGGCTCCATGGCTAGCATCTCGTCGTACAAGCTCTCAGCATCCGATGGTTCTTGGCTCGGAGCAAAGGGAAAGAGCATAGCGATCTCGGTACCTGCAAAGGCATCGAAGGCTGCGTCTTGGTGGACTGAGCCGCGCGTTATGTTTAGCTCTTCGCATAGGCGTTCTACGGTTTCTGCGTCGCAGCCTGGGAAATGCACGCGTACGTGGGATCCCTCGTACGTAATTGGCAGATCGCCTAGTGATGATAAGCGTCTGAGGTCGTTCATGACAGCCGCAAGGTCCTTGAGTGCACGAGAGAAGTCGGCATTGAGGACGTCAAGCAGACCATCGGTATTCAAGTTGGCTGCTGGAGAGGCCTCAGACTCGCTGAAGCCGGTAATGGCGCTCATGGAAGTGAGAGCAGTGACGGTCGGGTTGACGCGGAAATCGACGAACGAGCCTGGCGTAGCCTTTGGTACGCTCCTCATCTTCCGGCCAGTCTCCTCCTGCAGCGCGCTGACAGCCTTGTATCTCTTCTCGCCCGTTCGCGACGTGCCATCGAACTGCGCCTTTTGCCCGCCGAGGAAGAAAGCACGCACAGCTTGTGAGACGTTCTGCACCACCTGCGCTTGCGAGGCTGGAGTGTGCGAGAAGTACCTGGCGCCTGCTCTTCCGCCGCCGAGGCTGTATCCACCCGCTGTCCTGCCAAGTGTGCCTCCAGTCAAGTTTGGCCGGAGAGTATGCGCGAAAGGCGCACGTCCAGAAGACTGGTTGATGTATGCGCTGACTCTCGACTTGGGGAATGAGGCACGGTCATACTTCGCCCCACCTCGTGAAGAAGCGCTGGTAGTGAAGTTCCGGACGCCACTGTCGACGGCGCTCCTAGCGGTCGAGTACCAGCGGGACTGGCTTTGCCTGATGCGCGCGAGAGGGTGAAGCGGTTGCTTCGGTGTGTTGCGTACGAGGATGGGCTCGAGCTTCGCCTGCGGTTGGACAGCAGCGTCGAGCGTCCGGGCGGCTTTGCTGAGCGCCGCCTTGATAGTTTTGACGTTTCTGGCAATATAGTGATGCCAGTGCATCATGCCCGCGATGGGCGGCATCTTGTGTGGTTGTTACTCAGGTAATGCTCTCGCACCGGAGTGGAGGGGTGTGATTGTAGGAGAGCAAGTCGATGTCGCCGAGATGCGGAGCACAATGACGCTTTGGGGGATGTGGCTGTGCTCAGGGTCCAGTGACAGGATAGTCTGACTGCGTGATTGGCCGATGAGACCCGCACACTAACGGCTGGACTACCCGCAGTGAAGATCGCGTGTCACGTGAAGCAGATGATGGACGAAGTACGTCCTCAAACTGTCAAGCATTGATTGCGTGTGCTATCATATCTAATGCGGGGCCTTGAACCACGTGGGCTGATGCAGACACATGCATCAGTCCAGCCTCGCACGCCGTACACCTAAACCAACTCCAACCTAATCTTCCTCTTCCCAGTACTCTCCTCCGCCTCATCACTAATCTTCACCTTAACCTTCTGGAACAACTCCACCTTCCTCTGCGCCTTCTCGCCCTTGATCTCCAACTCATAATTCTCGGCATCAAACACCCCTTCCGGCTCCTTCACTCCCTCACCACCCATATCCCTCAACCGAATCAACCCCTCAATCCCAAATCTCGGCACAAAAACCACAAACCCATTACTGAAAATCCTCATCACAAACCCGTCTTCCTCCAACACACGGCCCTTGAGCGCTTGGCCAACGTAGTACTCCACGCTAGCACGCCCAGCCATCTGCGCATTGCGGTGGCGGACGTTGATGTTCTTACAGACAGCTTCGAGTTTACTCTTACTTTGGAGACTGGCGTCCAGCGGCTCGTACTCGATGGCTGCTGCTAGCTGTCTATGCGCTTCGAGGTCTGCGTACCGGCGGATAGGGGAGGTGAAGTGCGTGTAGATTTCTGAGGCTAGGCCGTAGTGGCGGAACTCGGGGTAGGCTTGGGCGCCGGAGCAGAAGTATTCGGCGCTCATCATGCAGCGAGTGGCGAGGATACGGATGAGGGTGTTGAAGAACGGGTCGTTGGGGTCGGTACAGGTATCGAGACTGTCGGCTAAAGCTTTCGAGGAGTCGGTACGGATCTCCATGCCCTTCTTGACCTTGAGCTGGTTGCTCAGTTCCTCGAAGTTCGTTTTTGGTGGTGCGGCGTGGCGACGTAGGAGGGCTGTTTGCGGGAAGGCTTCGTAGTTTCTGCCCGCTACGCTGATGTTGGCGAGCAGCATGAACTCTTCGACCAACTGGTTTGTATCGAGTAATTGCTTGGTCTGCACGTCTACTGGATCTGATGTCTCGCTGTCGGTCTGTACTCTCACTTCCGGGCTCGCTAGGTTGAGAGCACCGGCAGCCATACGCTTGGCGCGCAGCTTCTTCGAAAGCATCATCAGGTGTCGCATACCCTGTGTCAGCTCGTCTTGCTGAGACTTGTCATCTATGCGCAGCTGCGCGGCCTCGTAGCTGAAGGCTTCTCTGCTGCGGATCACGCTCTTGGTGAAAGACGATTTGACAATGTCGGCATTCTGGTCCACCTCCCAGATGACACTGAAAGCGTAGCGCTCAACGTACGGCTTTAGCGAGCAAAGATCTGTGCCTAAAAGCATGGGCAGCATGTCAATGCGTTTATCGACCAGATAGACAGTCGTACCACGTAGTGAGGCTTCCTTGTCCATGGCATTGTTGGGCTTGACGAAGTGCGAGACATCAGCGATATGCACTCCAATCTCGAAGTTTCCATTCGGCAGCTTCTTAGCATGCAATGCGTCGTCGATGTCCACACAGCCAGGCGGGTCAATAGAGCACACAAGCAGATCCCTGAGATCCTTCCTACCCGTCCATCCAGGGTCGTCAGTGCTCGCAGGAACCTTCCAGTCGTGTCCCTCCGCTGGCAGACAGTCCAATACGGTCTTCGGGAAAGGCCTGTATTGCACATCCCATTCCAGCAACAGAGCTTCAGTCTCCGCACCCTTCGTTTCTAGCTCACCCAGACTACGGATGAAGTGGCCGACAGGGTACCGAGATTCTCTGTCCCATGAATCGATCGTGACTAGTACACGTTTCCCAAGCAGCTCGCTAGCTTGTCTGGTGCGCACGCGGATCTTAGGCACACGCTTGTCCATCGGTATGAGGAAGACTGTCTGCTGTGCCCTGCTATCCTTGTTGCGCGAGCGAACAGAATCCTTGTCAATATGACCGACGTACTGGCGCCAGTTGCGCTTGATAATGCCGACAACCTTCGCCGTTGGCTGCTTCTGGCCTTCGGCGCTCTTGCCGTGCGCTTTCTTGACTTCTTCTTGTAGCGCACGCCGCTCACGCTCCGAGACGATACCTTCTGGCGACTCATCTTCGTTCTCGGCGTTCTCGTTCTTGCCGACATCGTCTTCCTCTATCACTTTGCTCGATGGTGCTTTCCATTGGTCTTTGGGAAGGACTTCGATGACAACCACGTCTCCAGACACAGCTCTGTTGCTACTCTCGCGGCCTAGGATGATCAAGGAGCGGTCGAACGCCGGTACATGCACGGTACCCTCCAGGTAGTTGTAGGGTGAGACGTTGAAGATGCCTTGATGGAGCGTGCCACTCTTGACGCCGGTGAGCATAGCGGACATAGACAGGTAGTCAGGATAGAGCATCTCCGCCTTGCTCTCCTTGGTCAAGCGTTGCTCCTTGCTCGAGGCCACCATGTCCAGTAAGCGATCCGCGTCCGGTAGTCCAGAAACGTAATTTTCGAGGTTGGAGCTTTCGATGCCTTCTGCCTTCGCCTTGCGCAAGCAATCCTTGTCGTCACTAAGCATGATGATAGCCGGACATCTCGCACTCTTCCTGGCCTTGACGGCTTGCTGCAAGTGCTCGGCGTACCAAGCACAAGCTTTCCTCACCGCACGATCATTGCGGTCATTGATGGTTTCGCCAGCGTCCCTTTGTACGTACGTCTCAAGTCGGAAGTCGTTGAAGAAGACATAGAACCTCTTGCCCTCATTCTTCGTCAAAGCGATCAGCCGATTGTAGAGTGGCAATGAGCGGTTCTTCACCTCCTCAAGCACTGTCTGTAAGACGACCACATCCCGAAACACACCTCCCTCGCTCTCGAAGAGATCCATTCCCGAGAGGAAAGCATTGGTGTCTGGGATGAGATAGTGGCCTTGCGGATACTGCTTCGTTGCTCCAGGAGTGGCGGAGAGCACTGCGGCTTCTGCCTTGCGATGGAAGCCCGCTGGTGCTAAGTCCAAGCATGATGTGCACAGTTGCGAGGAGCACGGGATGTCCTGGCGGAGGTAGAGCTCGCGTACGATCTTTTGGACCTTGCCCGACTTGAGCGTGCGGAG